>CAJNOL010001396.1:0-51080 GCA_905250125.1 Rotaria sordida | reverse complement strand
AGATATATATGTGATAAAAATTTCATCTCTCTATGTCAACAAAAAGTATGAAAAACATGATGAACAAATTTGATAATGGAATAAAATAATTAATTTATCTTTGAAATCGATTGTATTAGGTTTAGAGATTACAAGAAAACGTGACCAAGCATCGTCTTTGAATGGTCGCATATCTATAAGACAATTAAATAATTTATTTTTAAATGTAAATTAAACCAAATTGGAAAAACCGGTGATTTTTTGATAAAACATTCGTCGTTTTTTACTATGTTAATCGAAACATCTTTCATGTTGTTCAATCCGAGCATAAGATGGAAATCATGATCAAATTTAATTTTATTTCTATTAGGGGATGTATAAGATGAGATGCACATAGGTATGTTTCAAATCTTTCTTTTGGAAGAAAAAAAAAAGAAAAACACAGGAAAGGAAAAGGAAGGACGCGAGATGGAAAAATGTACTCGACTCCTCTCTCTCATCTGATCGAACTACAGAAAAAAGGTGATAATATATACCGGGTGGCCCATAAGTAAGGAAACGGAACAAAAAAAATTGAATATCTCTATTAAGACTTGACCAAAGAAGCTCATTTTTATATCAAGGCTAGAGACCTATTCACACTCCAAGTCCATACGGACAAGGTTAATGAGAATCTCTATTAAGTATCATTAGTGACCTCAATAAAAAACTTCACCTTTTCACAAATAGGAAAAATTCAATGTATAGGGTACCTCAAAAGTCAGTTTCCTGAAAAGAAAACTGAATATCTCGATAACGGTTCAAGCGAACAAGTTGATATTTTGACTAAAGATAGAGGCATGTTCATGCTCTAAATTCATCCGAACAAGGTTAGTGTGAGTCTTTGTTAAGTATATTTCTTTCTTTTCTAATCTGTGAAAAAGTAAAATTTTTTGTTCAGGTCAATAGTGATACTTACGAAGGTTCTCATTAACCTTGTCCGTATAGATTTGGAGTGTGAATAGGTCTCTAGTCTTGATATAAAAATGAACTTCTTTGGTCAAGTCGTAATAGAGATATTCAATTTTTTTTGTTCCGTTTCCTTACTTATGGGCCACCCGGTGTATATATGAGGGGAGTGAGAGAAAATGTAGCGGACCAATGTATTACATGATATCACATAACAAAGAGATATATCTAACAACAAAGAGTGATACTAGTGATATCATGTAATTCAATAGAAAAGAAAAAAAGAAACGGCAAAGGAAAAAAGACCTAGGAGATAATGGAGAATGAATCCATAACAATTTCATTTTTGAAATCTTCTAGTGATTTATCAAAATCATTACAATAGACGAATTGAGATTTATTTAATCGATGACAATGAATAAGTGAATAATGATGAGATTATTCCAAACCACATTCAATAAATTAATAAACAAAATCATGAAGATATTGTTTTCGTTGATGTCAATTGGACTTTGTCATGAATAAGATAACTTATTCATAACAATTCTATTCTCATTTGCAAATGAAATATTACCACAGAAAGCCTTTTTTTCTTTTCACTAGTTTTTTCCTTTTATGCGTTTCATTTTTTCCTATAGTAAAACACCCAACTAATCTAAGTGATTAACATAAAAAAAAAAAGAAAAACAAACGAAAATAAGAGAAAGACGGATGAAATAAGTTGTAAAAAACAAAACAAGATTAAGGGACAGTTAAAATATGGAAATAAAACCATACACTCACTCATAGAAAAAGCAAGGTTAACTTACGTAAAAAAGAAACTAAGTCAACAATATTGATATAGATAGATTATATATTAGCAGTTTTTTTTTGTTATCGATCAAGGATAAGATGATGATTGAAAAACATAAAGTATACTTCGTTGTGATGTTGGTTGAATAAATGCAGCTATAAAGGATAAATAACCTTTATTTTGCCTTCAATTAAAATTTTCAAATGTTTACCTGTTGGTTGATTTAGTGATTGACCATATTGTTGATCAGAAACTATTGGTTGCTGTTGTTCGTACATTGATGAGTATGTATTAATTGGAGTAAGTTGTTGTTGATTTTGTAAACGACGATTTTGTTTCATCATAAATGATGATGAAAAAACTGTCTTCATTACTAGTACTTCACCACGTGAACGTATCTGATTAAATGTTTTTACTGTAAAAATGAATTACAAATAAAAAAAACGTTTACTTAAGTTTTATTTTGTTACCTTTGATCATTAGATGTTATATATGGATTATAATTTCGATAACGATAACCTTGTTGTCTACCAATACTTTGATCAACAAAACTAACTAATGGACGATTATATGTTAATTTAGGTTGTTGAGAATTATAACTTATTTGATATGATTCAGGTTGGTCTTCAGCTGAATGTACTGGCGATGTTTCTTTTCGATCACATATTTTAGCTTCTTGATTCCAATATAAACCAGCTGCACATGGTCAAACATAAAGTAAATCACCATTAGATCGTATATAAGCATAAGCGCTAAATGCAAATGGACAATATTGTTTGCAATCATGTGATGCAGTCATACATAGGTTTGGTACAGTATCTATTAATAACAAAAAAAAAATTATTATTTAATTTTAATCTAAAAATAAAATTCAATGAGCATACTTCGCCCACAAGTTGAAGCATATGATTATCGTCCATCACAGACCCAAACATAATCTTGTTTATAATCGCTTGTTTTACAAATTTAAAAAATGAAATTTGAGACTTAAGATTGTGTTCTATTTGAATAATTTAAATTGAAAAAAAAACAAACGAAATTGAATTTAACAGTTTTTGAATTTCGAGTTCATGTCCGCATATGAGAAGACACCAGCTGAGAGAGAGAGAGAGAGAGAGAGAGTATCAAAAAGAAAATGGCTTATCCAGATAACGTTGACTTTAGGCCTCTGTAGTTTATTATTGCTTTCTCATTAGTCTGCTATGAGTTTCAAAAAAACACGAAAGATATCCTATTCTGCCTGATTTTGTCCATATATCTCACCATCAACAAATGACAGAAGCTTAAACTATTCTTTTTCAACTTACATCATAGAATTCTCTAATACTTTTCCACGAAAAGAATTCTGTGAATTATATTGATGAATTTTTTAAATGACAAAAATTGAAGATCTTCGCGATGTTATTATAACTTTCAGAAGTTTCAAGTGCAAAAATCAAACTTTGGTGACCTTCTAATTAGTGGCGGAGTCAGAAAAAAATTTGTAGGGGAGAACCAAGTCGGTTCGAAAAAAACACGAACCGATCTCATCTATGATTTGTACAAGAAGCTTAAAGGTTTCTGAAGGTGGCTGACTCACTTCTTCTAATTCACCGGCCTATTACTCTATATGAGATCATGTCAAGAAATACAAGTCGTTTCTCGCCGGAAACATGGTAGACATACATATTGGAAGCAGGAATCTGCCGAAAATTCACGGATTCGGATACTGAAATTATTGATCTGGCAATGAAACATGCAAAAAAAAAGATTTGAGATTTGCCTAATATTTTCCATAAGCATTCATGATTCTTATACTGTTTCATTTGAACTTTGTTTTTTTAATGGAATTTTTCATTAACAGTCTTCTAGAGAATTTAATGTTATACGATTTATCAGTGTTGAGATATTTGTAAAATATTGGATATATTGCCATCATCATTTTGACTCAAGTAGTGTAATGACACGCAAGGTTTACAATGGAACTCTAAAATAAAATGTTTTTTTTTTTACACTCTACTAACACGAGCAAAGTGTATATGTGCACTTTGTATTCGTCGACAAAGTGTACAAAAATGTATGTAGAACAAACTTTTCACAATCTAATAGAAAAAGGTATTCGTACTTTTTTCTTTAAAGTTAAATAAAATATAGTTCAATACTTAAATAACAAATGACTAATAAAAACATGTACAATTTCATAATCTGACACATTAACAAGAAAATGAAAGAGCAAAACGAACATGATTTCACCTAACAAACATAGACATTGTAGATAATATTTCAATTTCATTATCAACCGTAGAATGCACACCTCCTCCGACAAAATTTTATTTTTACTCCAAATTTCATTTAATTTCAATTGATTTTTCTTCATGAATCATAAATCTGAAGATAGAATTAGAACCAAAAATTATCTTTATTAGCATTGATAAAAACAAAAAGGAAGAATCGAATTAGTATTGATATTGAATTGAATCAGTTATATATGCAATACAATACAAATGCAATGCAAATATCGATTGAGAATGAGAAAAAAGATGAAAAGAAGGCATATCTAGTCAATGATAAAATCGGATGCAACATGTCATAATCTACTATTATATAAACTTAATCTTTAATTTAATATTATATAGAGTTGCTGAAATTAAATTTTAAATTTCTTCAGTAAAGTGTACAATGTTGTACACTCTATTTTTTTATGTAACGTGTAAAACAGAGTGTATTTTGCAAGTAGTAGATGTTCTATACATTTTGTTTCTGCTTGGTACACCTGCTATTGCAAATCTTGATGACACGTAGTTCATTATCGCCATCTATATTTCAATTTCAGAGAAGAATCAAATATCTAAGATTAAAATTACTTAATTTTGTTACTATACAATTCAAAAAAAATTATTATATTTTAAAAAAAAAATCAAAGCGCCATCTATATCGTCATTTGTCATAGTTTCCTCCATTAGTTAAATACTCCAATTAAATTATTTTGACTCTCTGCCATTTTGTTTATTTTCCGTTTTCATATCTTTGTTTCTAAGATCATTGACTGTCATCAGTCATTCAATCGGTTGTTTTACCCACTATTCTCATATAATATTTTCGTTCTTTTTCTTTTTTTTTGCATCGTTACTTCGAATGTCGAATGTCTAGTTCAGGGGGAAGTAACCCAAAAAAACCACGTATCGATTCAAATAGTTTACTTTCTGGTTTGTATTTTTTTTTGTTCATTCTTCTCGTTGAAGTTTTCAATAACAAAAAATTGTTTTTTTTCATCTAGCTATACCTACTCGAATGCCTTTAGCAAATGGTCCTAGTACATCAGGTACTCGTCCACTTGTTGCATTACTTGATGGACGTGATTGTACAATTGAAATGCCAATATTAAAAGATATGGCAACGGTTGCTTTTTGTGATGCTCAATCAACATCAGAAATTCATGAAAAAGTTTTAAATGAAGCAACAGCTGCATTAGTTTGGCATGCAATAACATTAAAAAAAGAAGATTTAGCAAAATTTAAAGCATTAAAATTAATTGTACGTATTGGTTCAGCATATGATAATATTGATATAAAAGCAGCTGGTGAACAAGGTATTGCTGTAGCGAATGTTCCATCACAATGTGTTGAAGAAATGGCTGATACAACATTAAGTATGATATTAAATTTATATCGTCGTACAGCATGGTTAGCACAAACAGTTAAAGATGGTAAACGTATATCAACACCCGAACAAATTCGTGAAGTTGCAACTGGTTGTGCAAGAATTCGTAATGAAACATTAGGTATTGTTGGTCTTGGTCAAGTTGGTATGGCTGTTGCTTTACGTGCAAAAGTATTTGGTTTTAATGTTATATTTTTTGATCCTTATCTTTCTGATGGTATTGAAAAAGTTTTAGGTATGAATATTTGAAAAAAAAAAATAAGAAAAGAAGAATTATTTGATTTTTATTTTCATTAATAGGAATTACTCGTATATTTACATTACAAGATTTACTTTATCGTTCGGATTGTGTTACACTTCATTGTTCACTTAATGAACATAATCATCATTTAATTAATGATTTTACTATAAAACAAATGAGACCTGGAGCATTTCTTGTTAATGTATCACGTGGTGGTCTTATTGATGAAACAGCATTAGCTGTAGCATTAAAAGATGGTCGAATTCGTGGTGCTGCACTTGATGTTCTTGAAAATGAACCATACAATTTAGCTGCTGGTGAGAATCTTCTTTTTTTTAGAAACTATATATGTGTTATATAGAATTATACCACTGATGAGAGACAGAAGTGTAGAGTTTAATTATTTTTGCGGGTACAGACATATAGTAAGTGATGCAATAATACTAAACTTCGAAAGAGTCAATTCAATATTCAGAGAGATGGCACGTAACCAGAAGATCTGCCCTATGACCTTGTGAAAAATCTATGCAAGACAGTTTCAATGATGGGAATTATTACGTTTTTCCTACTTGTGGTGATGAGACGGTGTCCATCCATGGTTACGTCGTCCTCTCGATCTCTCCATGGGATAAAACATTTTGTATAGAAAATGATTTCTGTCATAGATCGTGTCAATAATGTCCTCCTCTAATCACAACAGCGCCCTCTTTTTTTCTTCTTCAACAATTCCTTAACAACGCTTTCTTATCAATCATTCATTTTTATTTGATTTTTTTTAGGTCCATTAAAAGATGCCATAAATTTATTATGTACACCACGAACATCATGGTATAGTGAAGCTAGTTCACAAGAAATTCGAGAAAATGCAGCACATGAAATACGTCGTGGTTTAACTGGAAAAATGCCTGGTTCACTTCGATATTGTGTTAATAGAGATTATCTTAATGTATCACGTAAGTAATTCAAAGATGACTCCAAAATTGGATATATTGAAATAGACTTTCTATATATTATTGTATATATTCTACGATGTACTGTTGTCATGTTAATAAGATGATGTCATCTATTGACATGACAACAATATGCAGTAGAATAGTCTATTTCAACATATTCAATTCTATAGGTAAAAGTTTCTATTTGTATTGAAAAATTTATATTTTTAGGTTCAACTTATGATGGTGTTCTTAATGGAGTATCACCATTTTCATCATTATTTCCATTAGGTGCTCCATTTCTTTCTCAAACAGCAGCTAGTCAACTATTAGGCGATTCATCTATTCAACAAACACTAACTGGAACATCAAATAGCAGTACACCATCATTACTTTCATCTGCTGGTAATAATTCATCTGTAGTTGTACCACTAAATATTGGAGAATCAGCTCTACAATCAGCAGTTAAATCAGCTGCTATTTCACATGGAAATAATAATGGAGGAGATTCGGCTAGCGGAGATTAACATATATTGAAAATTATTATTTCTGTTTTTTTTTGCTTGCTTCTCATTTGTTGTACATTTATTTCATTGTAGTTTGCTTATGTATGTGCGTCTGTAGTTTTTCATTTCACACGAATCCTATCTACATGTATGTTTTGTGTGGGATATATATATATATATATATATACATATATATATATATTTGTCATATGTTTCTTTAAATACTTATCTGTTTCGGCTTATAAAGTAATTTGTTTTCGTTGACTTGAATTAATAGTTCCTTTTCTTTTCTTTTCTTTATACACACAAATAAAACTTGTGTTCATAAACACTTATACATGAAAACAAAAATAAAAAGATATATCTATAAGATATTTGTTTTAAATATTAAAAAAATATTCTATGTTAGTTTTTGTAGAATAGAATTATATGTAATGTAATATGGAATAATAGACTTATGTACGAAGCATGTTACGATCAAGGTAGATAGTTATTGTATTTAAAAAAAGAAAGTGCTTATTTTCATTCATAGGTAGTATATGAAGCATTAATTAAACATAGATCGTTCATGATTCAAGACAATTATTTGTTGAATTTGGTTATTTCATATCAATAGTAACAATAATTGATTTTATTACATGCATATTTGAATTAGGCATATACGAAATTTGAATATTTGTATTCGATTGTGAGTTTAGTTAATTAAGAAGAGAGAGTACAAGAAAGCATTTCAATTTCTACAAACAATAGAAAACGTTATTCAACAATTAGAGGATCACTGTTATATCTCAAGAAATACTTGAGCTATGAGTCCTTACTCGTTCTCGAACATCGAATTAGAGTTCACATTCAGTGTATGCCTAATTTGAAAAAGTAAAATAGATGAATGTTCTTTTGTTCTAAACTTATTTTACAATAGTATCATCACCAAACACTTAGTATTCTGCATCAAAATCCATTTGTATTTATTCTTGTGTGTATGACTAAATAATTATACTTATGAATTCATACAAAAATTTTTTTTTCACACTCTCAATGCACGAGCTGAAAAATGCATATTATATAGATTTTTAAAAAATTCATTTATTTATGCACTAATAAATAAATATATATATATATTTAAGTATAAGAAAAGATTATTAAAAATAAAAAAGAATGTTTAGATTAATATAAAAAAACGAAGAAGAAAGAATGGTACATGGTAATAAAGAAACATGCCGACGTCATGTACAGCCATCGGTAGCAAAAGGTGAAATAGGTTTGTTCACAAAGAACAGAAATTTTTATTCATTAGTTTTTGTTTGATTTAATAAAAAAGAGGCGTACATTTTTTGAATGAATCTTAAACCAGCTGGTTATTGGGTGAGTAAATTTATGATGTGTGATTGTATTTGATAAACAATCAAAAATAAAATTAGATTTCATTTTTATAGGATAAACTTTATGTCATTGAATACAAATAATGTATTTTATTTTATATATTGTTGAAAAGCTTTTGTTGTACTGATGTTCTAAGTAATCTATATCAAATAAAAAATTATAAAACTACTTGTTCGGGTTGCTTGATGTGGTTATATTCTAGTTAAATACCAAACAATCAACCTAACATATCTATTCCATAATTAAAGTTAATATTTAATTAATAATTTATTTTTTAAAAATTTCAAAAATTTTGAGATCTATTGCACTTCGTTTATTCGAATTAGCAATGTTTTTCGGAATGAAATGCAGTTATCTAATTAATAGGAAATTTTTCAGTTTTTCAAGATAGTAGAAGTTTAGCGTTTTTTTTTTATTGGTGGAACATTTTGAATCTAAGGTAGGTTCAGCAATCGGCATAAGATCTCTACAGGAAAGTGGACTCTCGAAAGAAGAATTTTGCGGTCTACGTTACTGAAAAACAGAATAATGGTGAAGTAGCAGTGTTCTTAAAAAATAAAAGGAATTCCATTACGGGTTTGTTCACTTTGTTGGATTGAGCATGTAAGTTTACGAAAGAGCCTCTCCTGTTGTCAAATTGCTTTTCGACCGAAATCATGTTTATTTGATGAGTAATAGAAAACTCTAGAATGGTTTGGTTTTCCCGGGTCTGCATTCTTGAGATATCGACAATAAGTTGTGATCACGTGGAAACTCGACTTCAAACTTTTCATGAACAATGTTCTCAATGAAATAAGTTCATTGAATAAATTATAACTTTTCTAATATCTCCTATTATAAGATAGGAAATATTCGAAATTGTCTCATATCTAAAAGCAAATTTTGTTTCTAAATTTATATCTGCCGAAAGAAAATACTAGGTGCACAATCAACTAGTCTCATCAAGAACTTTGTCCATACAATGTTCCGTACAGTTCTTTTTCACTTCTAACAAAGGAGTGCTACTTCAAGTCATTGGTAATATAAGACCCAATATTTCCTCAAGAACGTTTTTTAAGTCTGCTTCACTGTCGATGGCGATGAAAAATTTTGACTTTTTACAAGAATTTCGATACACTGCACAAACCTATCAATCTAATGAAATGAGAAACAAACGTTTGAACCTAGTCTCATGACTTTGATCGACTATGAGACGAAAGTATTTTTAATTTTGAGAGCTTAGACTAAAAATTTTTCTCTAGTAAAACTAACGAGGAAACCCCGCCAAGTGATATTTTGCTCATAGGCAGGACCTCGTGAGACTAGAAAAAGTCTAAAAGTATTAGCTCCCTAGCTCTTCCTTCTGGAGTTGTAGTCGATTTACTGGGTTTTTGGCCCATGACAAGGTGCTTAGAAAAAAGTCGAATGACGAAATTTCAACTTGAAGTTTTGCCTATATGTGAGTCCTATGGTCTTTAATATGCGCTAAAAGTTTCAATGAAAACGGATCTTTCTTTTTTGAGATGATGAATATATAAGAAAAACTGTTTTTTCTCAGTTCTCTGTGCAATGTGAATTCATTATCTCGAGAAAGAAAGATCCGTTTTCGTTGAAACTTGTAGTACATACAAAGGGCAATGGAACTCACATGTAGAGCAAAATTTCAGGTCGAAATTTCGCCATTCAATTATTTTCTAAATACCTTGCCATGGGCCGGAAACCAGTAAATCGGATATAGCTTCGGAAGGAAGACCTATGGGAGCTTTTCTAGTCTCACCATGTTCTATCTACAGATAAAATATCACTTCAAAAGCTTTTAATCACTTGGTGGGGTTTCCTAGTAAGAGTATAGATTTCATGCAAAGTTTTCTTTTTAAATATTAAAATTTTCTCCGTTACATTTACTTGATTCAAGTTCAATGGAAAGAATAATAATTCTATCAATATTAATAGATAATTAAGCAACTAACTCGACATCTTAAAAGTTCACTTCTAATATACATATTAAGCAAGAGAAAGAACTTTCTTTTATTTTGATAGTTAAAGAACTTTTTGTAGTAGAACGAATGGATGTTTTCACAATACTTGTTCTTGTGTAATTGAGGGAAATTATTGAATGAGTTAATTTCTTTTTAAATAAAATAATCTTAATAATACTAATATATCTTTTCTTGTGTTTTTTTGACATGAGAAATGAGATTCTTAAAATTAGTTGTTCAGCTTGCTTCTTCTTGTTTCTATGTGCAAAACATATGCTTTTATATGTTTGAAAATAAATTTATTTAAAATATGATTAAAATAAATTTTTCTTATACAGTTCAAACAACGTGGTTATACAGATTCATCATTTGATCGTCAATTAGCAACAACAACTGGTGAAATGTTAAATCAAATTGTTGATTCAAAACAACCATCTGTAACTTCATCAAATAATTTATTATCTACAACATCATCTGTTAATAATCGACGACATCCAGTTAATAGAATTAAATTTAAAAAAAAAAATCTCTTAATCTACACAATTTTTTTCTGTTAAGAATATTTCTAATCGTATATCCGATCATGATAATCGAAATTTAATACAAAATTATGGTGAATATTTCGGTCGAGTAAATAAATAGAAAAAACATTCAGATATAATTCTTAATCGTTGTTTTTGTTTTTCCTATTCAGGGTTTTGGTAAACGTTTAGTATCACAAACACCAGTATATAATCATGATTGGATTTTTTTAAATGAACCACGTCCTGCTCATCCTGATCGAGGTTTAACACAACATGATTATCGTGGTTTACCTCCACTCGAAAATCCTCAATCATCATCAATCATAACAAAAAATTCTAAAAAATCAAATAAACATTGGATGACAAGTTGTTATGATGATTTTGGAGGAGATACTGAACGTGTACCAAGTGAATTGATTTATCGTCATGATTACAAACGAATGCCAATTTATCCATGGCATTATTAAATCAAAAAAAAAAAAACGACAAATATTTTTTTTACTTTTATTTTTGACTTTCTTATAAACATAAGCACATTAAAAAATTTTTGTATGACACTATATAAATATTGAATAAATAGATTTTCTTCAAAATGTGATTTTCTATTGAAATATATTCTTAGCTAATAAAAAAAAAAAATTCCAAGTGTAATTCACTAATCGAACTAATATTTTGTTCATAAGTAAGTCTCGATGAGACTAATAGAAGTTTATAAGGATTCATCTTCATACGTTGTTCTTCTCAAGTTATAACAGTTCTACTGAATCTTATATCTCTGGCACGTTATTTATAATAAAACAACACATCCTTTTTGAGCTGAAATTTTCAGAGCATTTCTAAGTTCAATGAGATCTACCTATGGGCAAAATTTTAGGTTGAAATTTCGTAATTCAATTTTTCTACAACTATCATATCAGAGACAAAAGAGTTCAGTAAAATTGTAATAATCTAAGAAGGACAACATATGAGAACAAACACTTATATGGTTTTACTAGTCTTGTTAGGGCCTACTAATGATGAGCAAAACCAATCGTTTTTGATTCTGGTTTCGCGTTGAGTAGTACATGTACTAGCGAAAAGTGCAATATCATTTTGCTAGCACAAGACATCGTAAATGATCTCTAATATTTTCCCTCTTGAATATTCATGACTTTTCTTCATCTATTCTATACGTTTATGATTTCGACAACTATATTGTTTACGAAAAATAATGAATTAATCTTACTATCAAAATTGTCACAGCAAATATTGCAGTGATTTTTATTCAATAATTTTCTCATAAACTTTTAGAATATACGAGTCGTGACAATATGACATATGATACAAGTTTGGCACGACCATAAAAGGATATTACTTCCAATGAAAAAGTGTTGGTTGTAGTTCCATAGGGACTCGGAATCATCTTGCTCATATCTATGACCCTCTTATAGATAAAATTTCATTTCGATCGGCAAATCATACTTACGGACGTTCCATCGTAAGATAAGATTTACTGACAAAATTGATATGTTTTTGTTTTTTATGTTTTCTTATTGGTTAGATTTCCGCATCAGCTCAATCGCTTCTTGTCTCTTCTATTTTTATCTATTCGCTTAGCTGATCTATGATTACTGATGAGCAAAAAAAGAAAAATCAATGGATGTAAAGGCAATGACGAAAATTCAACATTAGGAAAGAAAAAAAAATGAGAAAAAAAAATCATAGTTGAGAGCACAATTAACAGACAAAGAATTTTCTCTCTCTCTCTCTCTTCTTCTTGATGCGCTTCATTGCCAACAGCATCAACATCTCTAGTTCTATTTTTTTTTCTTGGTGTTGTATGTTGTCAATGAAGAATATAATGAGACAAAAGGCTTTCTCTCGATGCTTATCTAGCTCTATCAATTTAGCATTCCCCTTTCTATGATATTTCATCGACAAGAGTGAATGCATGTGCATGTAGGCTGAAGTCAACATAGACAATGGTTAGAAGTACAATAAAGTAATGCATGCTGAAGACTTCCGTTGCTGTTGTATGATCGAACATTGAAAGATGAATAAAAGAGATATACAAAACGCATGGGAACTCCAGTAACCATTCAAATCGCTGCTGCTAATTATAGTGAATAGTAAGTTTTTTTTATGATCAAATATCTATTTCATTCATATATAAAGATTATTTTTCATTTTGTACGACATAATATGAATATAAATGTGTAGGTAAGCGTGCATAAAAATATGTTTTCTTTTTTTTAATGTATGTATATTCAATATAATTAAAAACCTATGTAATAGACATATGATTTTAAAGTATTCAATTATTATTATTTATTTATTAATAGAAAAATCTTAGAAAATTTTTGTTCCGGAATATCTTTTCTTTTTTTGTAAGATCTGTTTTATTGAGTTTCTCTAAAGAAGAAAAAATAAGTTGAAGTTTTTAAAATAACATAAATATAAATGTAGAGTGGAATCTACCCTATATATTGAAGAAGAAAATGAAGTTTCATAATATAAAAATATGCAATTTACTCAATTGAAAACTTGATTGGAGAAAATAGTTTTGGTAATGTGTTTTTTTTGCACTTTAAAAATTGATTAGTTTTTGACAACTCAATAGAAAATTAATATATATTGAGATAGGTTTTTTTTTTTCGTCATATTTTTCAAACAATTTTAAATATATTGTTCAATGTCTACTCATAAGATTATCCATAACAAACATTGATAATCATCATTTCTGTATGAATAAACAAAATCTAATATGTTCAATACTCTAATATCTATTCATTAGAAATTGTAAAAAACAAAAAAAAGAATATTTTTCTATTTTCTAACTCTGATCAATAGATAAGATTTATCTACTGAAAATATCTGGTTTTTTTTTCTAATGCAATAAGCATAGCTAATAGAAAAACAAATAATCGTAATTAATTCTATTTTTATTCTTATAGTGATAATCAATCGAGTTATCGTCGTCCACTGAGTGAACGTCGTGATCATGAAAATGCATTCTTGTTTAATTATGACGGTTCAACCAATAGTCAATATACTAAATATGGTACTAGTCCATTACTGTAAGTTTCTTTTTTTTGTTTTGTTTCGTCAAACAATATATTTTTATTAATTAATTTAAAAAAAAAAGTTTAAAGTGAATAAGTACTTGATTGAAAACAAAATAATTGTTATTATTTTTTAATAAGAATCCTATTTTCACCAGATTTATTCAATGATACGATCAAATCAATGTGTGTGTTTTTTCTTTTCTTCTTTTTTGTCATTTTTTTCTCTATTCTTTTTCCTGCTATTATTATTAGCCTTGACTTTTATGCAAGCAATGTTCCCATTATTCCCCCTTTTTTTTTTTTATCAACATAGTTCATCTATGTGTTGTAGACAGGAGCAAGTGAGGAAAAAAAAAGAGAGAAGAATGAAAGAACTAATGTTCTTTTCTAGTAAGCTAACAATACTAGGTTGTTAGTTAGATGTAAAAATAATATGCGTAATTCTAATACCCTCAGCGTCGGTTCGTCGTCGCGCTCAATGAAATTTTCGACACGGCACGCATGTGGTTCTTGTTCATTCTGACTGCGTGCTGTGATGATAGTAATAGTAGCAGACGGATTGTGTAACTAAATGCGAGAAAGCACAGGAAAAAAGAAAAAGAAAAAAGAGAGAGAGAGAGAGAGTGTGTCTATGTGTGTAAGCGCGCATGTTCATCATCGAACGTCAATGTTTCTATTCTGCCTTTCTTTTTCTTTGACTATGCAATGAGGAAAGACGAAGCCCATGCAACCGACAACGAAGGAAAATGGAGTGTATGTTAGTGACTGTTGTCGTTTTGAGGAGCAAACAAGAGGCGCGAGACAAAGCGCTACTCGTTTATGTGCATGTTCATTTATGAGTATGGTATTTGAAATGATCAATAATCTTGACGAGTGATTGTCAACTACGTAAACAAGTACTTGACATCTTTTAACAAATAAAAGAAAAATCTTCTTTGAAAAAAAAAACAAAAACTTATCAAAATGACGATGGCAACAGTATGGCAACATGTTTCATTAAATGATCATCCAATGTAAGTAATATATGATAGTCTATTTTTAATATAAAAAAGATCTGTTTATTATCTGGTTATGTCAATCAAAAACGATTAGATATTTTGCGTGTATACGTCGTATTTAGTTTTGTTCGTTTGTTCGCTACTTATCTGTCAGACGTTTATTCATTCAACCGTTTATCCATCTACGCATAACCGACTTCGTGTCTATTATTTTTCTTTTTTTCATTGCTTATATTGCACGATTTTATAACGTTCGATTGATGTTCGCATGTTGGGATTTTTCATATTATTGGATAGAAAAAAAAAAAAAATCTTAGAAAGAAAAAATAGAATTTATATATTAGTTAGACTGGATTTTTATAGCCATTTGTGTATTGTGCAGATGTTCATTACGTTATATGTGTAATATTGATTAACATGGCAATAGCAGCTGCAGTTGCATATTGTCAACCTACATTAAATGCTTCTCTTCTCGGAGATACATCGTAAGTGCATTTAACTAATGTTTAAAAATTGAATATAGTTTTTATTCAATTTAAAATAATGAATTAAATATATTAAAATTGCTTGTAAAAGAAAATTAATTATTCCTAGATTAATATATATATTTTTTTTCATAAGGACACATGTTTCCAAAACAATATCTAATAAATTTTATCACATATTTATCTTCATGAAAATTAGACATCAATTATCTTGCAAGATAAAAATCAACGGAAACTCATTGAAAAAACAGACCTTTATTTTCTATGTTTATACATAATACATAGATCAGTTATTTAGTTCTTTCTCTATATATATACTCAAGTTAGACAGACTCCCGACTTACTTCTTTTATCATAATGATACGTCATGTAGCGACCTAGGTCTCTTCGGAAAAAAAAGAAAAGAAAAGAAAACTAAGGGAAATATGATCAAATATGTCGTATGAAACTAAAACAACAGATAGATTATTTTTAACGACAGAAGAGTTAGACCGATAGTGATGGACAAATTATTATGCGAGTGTCTCTTAGGTGAATATTATTGTTTTCTGATGTCTTAACATCAATAGACAAGACAACCCAAATACAAGCTTAAGATTAGTTAACATCTCGTATTACACATCGTTTGCGACTTCCAACATCTTTTTTCTATTCTTTCTCTATGCTATTTTGCTTTTCTATTCTCGTTAATATTTGTTGTTGTTGTTCTTATGTATATGTCGACCCATTAACGAACGTCATCTTCATATACTCTTTTACGTATTTGCTTGCTTATTCTTCATATGCTCTTCCGGTGACTATTGATATCATCTTTCGCTTTTTAAGCACGAGTCGTATTAAAATACATCGAAGAATATTATTGAAATTAGAATAGTTTATATTTCGAATGATTCTTACGGATCGTTCTCTGTAAGTCTGAATTTTTCTTTTTGTCCTTATGGTTAATTATTTTAATTTCTAATCTTTTTAAAATAATAACCAGTCATGAAACAACACGTCGACGTGGTGTTGATTTTGTTAATGACCAATCGTCAACACTTGTCCGAACATCAGGTCGACGTACATCCTCTACTCATCACGGTCTTCCTCTATCTGATCCATTAACTAATTTAAGTGGATCTATAACGAATGATGCTGATCCAATACGAATATCTACTATAAATTGTCTTGTACCTGCTAGTGTAAATTTTGCTACAAGGTGAGACTATTTGTATTTGTTAGAAAAACAAGAAGAATATATATGTTCGCTAGTTAACACTTGTAATAGCTTGCTATTATTATATAGAGAAAAAGAAAAAAGAAACAATAATAGTTCTTATTGCCATCAATTGACATAGTGAAGTTAATTATTTTTCCTTTATTTTCGAAGATAATAATAAATATCAATGTATATTATTATTAAATTAGATAATGAATTAAATTTTAGAAAATAAAATTCTTTAGATTTTTAATATTGATGTTAATTATCAAAAATAGAAATTGATAAATTGATAATATGATCAAGTCGGTATTTCTTTTTTAGATTTTACACACGCATGCGTACGGGGAAATCTTCTTGACTGAATTGAATAAATTCCCAATGGGATATATACGACATCTAATGTTAAAAAATTCAATTCATATACGATAATTTTCTTATTTGAAATATATAAAAGAAGATTTATTTTATGTTTTTTATCTAGAATTCTTTATTTTTTTTATCTCTTACTAAGCTATTATTTCGTTATATATAGGATTGAATAAAAAAAAAAAAAACAACAGAAACTATTCACTATAGATACAGATTGAAAATTCTTTAAGTATTTGATTTTAAAAAAATCTATTCGTAGAATCAAAAAACAAAAGAAAATATTTCATTATTGGAAAGATTACCTTGAACATTAAATAGGAATATTCGTATAAAACTTAGATTTGTTAAGAACTTTAAGTAAACTTTAGTCTTGTCTAGTTGTTCGTTAGAATTTGTCAGACGAATTTAAATAGAAAAGTTCGAATTTTGATGAGTAACTTTAGAAAAATAAAATTTTTCAATCAAACATTTAAACTTTCTTTCTTTTTCTCAATTCATATATGATATTATATGAATAACTATTAGAAATAAAATTAAATAAAGTCTTAGAATTCTTGAGAGCCAAATAAAAGAAAGAAACATCTCTTATTTTTGTTTATAGTGTTTATATCTGCCTATTGCAAATTCTAGTCATTTAAGAAGATTTTCTTTTTTTGTCTACGTAGTATCGTCTTCGTTGACAGTCAAATTAGAAAAATAAAAACATTTCTTTTTTTTTTGCTGACATTAAATACGAAAAGCTATTAGTAAATGACATACATCTGCACGCTTGAGTCTAGATAATCATCACGTTATGATGAAATTTTTCATCTATAAGTTTATTGTAGAAAAAGAAAAATATGAGTACATATTTTTTTTTCTTCTCTGAATAAATATAAATTCTGTCAGAAAATTAAATTTAAAAAAATTTTTAGATAAATAAAATGAGATTGATAGTTAAATATTGAATATAATTAATTAGTTGCAAAAGATTCTTTGGAAATTTCTTTTCTGCAATCTTCAAACAAATATCAAATTATTTCTTCTGACATTGAAATAATGCACATGTCTATTTCATCATTACGAACATATCATGGTTTTTTTTTTTGTCGATCTAATTTAATTATTATGTCAGATATTTATAAGATTTTCACCTTGAAGCAAGTTATTGACAAACATTATTATCATTGTTATCTGTGTAAATTTTTCATAACTTTCCCTTGATCTGTTAGAGGAAACTAGAAAACGAGGTTTTTTGTACAAATGTTTGCATCTGACATATTGATTTATGATAAACTGAAATTATTACAAATACAGTAGATATCATTCATGTCTTTGATTTATAACATTTTATATTAAAGTATTTTCATAAATAAATCTTGTGTTTAAAGCAAAAATTTTCATATCAATGAAAGCAAGGTATAATATAGAATATTTCATAATAATCGATAGAAATCTTTAGATTTCTTTTTTTTTTTTTTGATATTTCTTGAGATAAATATACATATGGTAGAATTCAAAATTAGTTACCAAGAAAGGAAAACAAAACAAAACCTTGCAATTGAATCTTTCTTCGCTATACAGATGCGTATTTCTATGTCCTTGTTTAACTAACAATCGTTGTCATCATTTGTCCCCTCTATGTCTTATCGGTAGGATTTGTAGATATGGAAATAATTGGAAAAGAGAGATAGATAGAAAAAGAAAAGACAAGAGATATTCTAGATTTTTTATCATGACATATCTCCTTTTTTTTTTTCACTGCTTCAACTCTCAATCCTACTGTTACTCTAATTATTGTTTTCTTGTTGACGAAATGCATGGTAGAAGACTCAAGCTCATGGATGATCAAGAACAAATTGAGATAAGAAATGTGAAGCTAATAGCTTGATTAACCTTTTCTTTAGTCTATCTTTTCGTTTCTCGTCATCAACATCAATAGAAAAGAAACTGAGTGACATACGACGTTGATAGTTGTCTATTGCTGTTCTTCTTTTTTTCTTGCGAGCATAGTTCTATGCATGCAACAACCAAGACAGTGGTTGTGTTGGTATTGCTCTGGGGAGCAAAATCATCACACGTGTTGTTCGATAGTTTTATTTGTCAATAGTAGTTATCTCAAACAACAACTGCTCATGCTGTGAGTAATCAATTTCAATTAGTTATGATTTGTAACAACAAAAAAAAAAAAAAATAAACAAATCAAAGCAATGAAAATAAAATAACAATTTAATGTATACTTTTTTTTTATTTATTTATTTAGGGCATTTTCTCGTCCATTAGATGAAGAATTAACTATTGAAGAACAAATTGAAGCATCAAAACATCCTGATTTTGAATCATCTGAACGTGTTGTTATAAATGTATCTGGTTTAAAATTTGAAACACAATTACAAACATTAAATAATTTTCCTCGTACATTACTTGGTAATCCATCTCGACGTGTACGATTTTTTGATCCATTACGTAATGAATATTTTTTTGATCGAAATCGACCAAGTTTTGATGCTATACTTTATTATTATCAATCAAATGGTCGACTTCGACGACCAAATCATGTCCCAATAGGTAAGAAATAAAGAAAAAAAAAACAATAGAAAAATATATCTTTATTATATTTCATTATTTTTCATTTAAGATGTATTTACAGAAGAAATCAAATTTTTTGAATTAGGTGAAGATGCATTTAATAAATTTCGTGAAGATGAAGGTTTTATTAAAGAAGAAGAACGTATTTTACCTAAACCAGATGTTCAACGTAAAGTTTGGCTTTTATTTGAATATCCTGAAACTTCTCAATGGGCACGTGTTATTGCTATTATATCAGTTACTGTTATTCTTATGTCAATTGTCATATTTTGTCTTGGTAAGCGACATAAATTATATACTCATTATTATACTCAAAATGATTACATCTATACTATCATCAAAAAAAAAGAAATAATAAATAAGATCATTATGAAAGACTTCAATCATATCAATGATATATGACATTGTCTATAAATCAATTTGACATTTTCGAGTTGATTATCAGATATTAATCTGGTTTCAATCTAAACTTCCTAGTAACTCTGAATTCGATTCTATAGTAAAATATACTTAAGCCTAAAGCTCTGCTGTTTCTCTTCCGAGTTTTTCTTCAATCAGTTATCGCACTTCATACAATGTTAGCCTTCCTGCCCCCGCATATTTTTCTTCTGACAGAAAAACATGGATAAAGTACTGAATATAAATAGTCGATAGCTTATATTATTGTTAGAAATCGAATTTTTGTAATCAACTTGTTAATATTTAGAAACTCTTCCTAAATTTAAACGTTATCGTGTACGACCAGCTGACAATACATCTTATGATTCATCTCGTTTAACTATTGAAGAAGATGATATACCAGAATTGACAGAACCATTTTTTATTATTGAAACATGTTGTATTGTATGGTTTTCATTTGAACTTCTTGTTCGTCTTTTTTCATCACCTATGAAACTTGTCTTTCTTAAATCAATGATGAATATTATTGATATTGTTGCTATTGTACCTTATTTTATAACATTATTTACAATATTAGCTGAAGAAAAAACTAAATCAAATCAAGCTATGTCATTAGCTATATTACGAGTTATACGTCTTGTACGTGTTTTTCGTATATTTAAATTATCAAGACATTCAAAAGGTTTACAAATATTAGGACAAACATTACGTGCAAGTATGCAAGAATTAGCTTTATTAATATTTTTTCTATTTATTGGTGTTATATTATTTTCATCGGCGGTTTATTTTGCTGAACAAAGTGAACCAGAATCATTTTTTAAATCTATACCGGATGCATTTTGGTGGGCTATGATAACAATGACAACTGTAAGATTATCAAAATGAGGGAAAAAAAAAAAACTAAACATTGATTTTTTTTTCTTTAGGTCGGTTATGGAGATATGCGTCCAGTTGGTATATTTGGTAAAATTGTTGGTTCAATGTGTGCTATTGCCGGTGTACTTACGATTGCTTTACCTGTGCCTGTTATTGTATCAAATTTTAATTATTTTTATCATCGAGATATTGATTCTGAAGAACAAAAAGATATAAAATATTCTATAGGAGGAAATGCTACTCCACCAACTGGTGATATTACTGTTGATCATTATGCTTTAACAGTATCACCAAAAGATAGTAACAATGATATAAATAAAAATAAATATTATTCATCATCTGATGCATATCATCATTTTGATGAATCTGATGCATTTATTCAGTCATATTCTATGGCTGATGATACAACACATCGTTCATCGGCTACAAATCATAAAATACAAAGAACATCACCAACACAACAATTAATACAAAGAAAAATTGCATCCACAAATAATAATAATTTACATCCATCGAATGAACCACTTAATGTTGAAACTGATGTATAGTTGAATCTCATTGACCCATATCCGTCCACCCGGTCGTTTTTTGTCTAGTCATCCCTTATTACTTCTTTATTGATCTTATATATATATCTATACACATACTCTATTGTGTGTGCGCTTAATATCCGGATAAAAAATTGTAAAAGAAAATATATTAATTGATGTGTTCAGATAGAGAAAATAATTATGAATATCAATTCTAATAATAATTAATTTAAATAATAGAAAAAAGAAAAGAAAATCTTTCTGTTTGTTTTTTTTTGTTTGTATTTAAAACGAAGCCTTAATTGATAGGAGAAAAAAAAATTGTTTTGCCCAGTGTTTTTCTTTTTTTGTAATTTCTTTTTTTCTTCTGTGTGTATTTAAGAGATCTTTATGATTATTATTATTTTCTCATGTATATTTATGAACGTAATCTATGCGTTTGTTCTTCGATAAAATTAAAATAACAAAATTATACATATAAATATATATATATATTCTTTATTTGATATTTATCTACTCCGTCCTTGAATTAAAGCCGCCTCCTCCTTCCCCCCTTCCAAGAATAGAAGGCCATTCACAAAAAAAAAGCTGTTAGCACAAACCCTATGGGATTAAAATATGAAACACAATGTAGTTGCTGGTGTGTATCACAGAAAATTGCTTTATTCTATTTATTTTGAAAGACATTTTCATTACCATTCTTTCACTTAATCCACCAGAAATGCGAAAAGAAAGTGGTCTATATATTAGAACAAGATGTTATTAATGCACAAGACGTGGTAGTATATTTACGTCTATCAAGGTCTGTGAGAGGGAAGGAGTCCAAATTTTTACCACTATTATCCAACATTCCTTTTAGATCGTGTTTCACAAAGTGCAATGGAAGGTTATGAGTTTTTCGAAATCTCTTTTCAGAAATTCAACGAATCTTAGGAGGATTTTAGCATCTAAAAATCTGTTACTGATAAGGTTCATCTGAATATCAGAGACATTTTCAAAAACATTTGATTTTATAGGTAAATGTTGGCAAAAAACTATCTCGCAATAGAAAGTTATGGCTTTTTATTTTAAGGAAGTTACTTTATATTTTACTATACTGATTAGATACAGTTTCGAATAATCTGAAAATTTTCGTGAAGTAATGAATAACACAGTAGGAAATTTTAGATTTTATATACGCTAACGGTATACGATATTCGTTGATTATAAGTAAGCAGTCATCAATGGTTTAAAAAGAATTCAGATGAGAATAATTTCAAAACATTGCAACTCGATTGATGATGTATTTTTGAAGCAATAAATGATGTTTTTGTTTTTCGTCGTAGTGGAATATGTAAAACTATCGTTTATTCATAATTAGAATAAATAATTTTTTATAAGAAAAACAATCAAAACATAGACAGTATAAATTATAAAAATAATTTTACTTCGAAAGTATTGCTACTTTTGTTTTAATCATATTCAACTAAGGTGCATTCAAATCTTAAATAATAAAGATATGTTCAGATTATAACATGAAATGATGAAATACTTTATCATACATAGTAACTGTAAGAAACATTTAATTTCTATCACAAGAACTATTCGATCCTAAAAATGCATCAATTTTCATCTCTTTTACAATACAAGTTGATATTAACTCAAGCTCTGTTATTTCACAAGAGTTGTTTCTCAGAGAGATGCTTCCATGATATCGAGAGATCGACGATGATGATAAGGACGACATCTACATTTAATTTCAGCATATTAAAAATTATTTTTTGAAGAATTTTTGATAGAAACATGATAGAAAAAATTCTTAGCTTTCAATCTATACAAGACCGATATTTTTAGGTTGTTCTGTTCGATAGTTATAAGACTTTTCCTGAGACCGTCGATTTCATCCAATTGATCTATGATCAATCAGAAAAGCAACTAGACAGGATTAATTCACCATGCTGAGTTAAATAGTGCTATTTGTTTTTAGATTCAAACTGATTTGACACTGTTATCTTAATATTTCTGAAATTTCATAATCAGCCTCTAAGTAGCGAAGGAGTCGGCATTGCGGAAATATTAAGGTAATAGAATCAGATTAGTTCGAATCTAAAATTGAATAGCATCATTCGACTCAGCATGGTGAATTACTTGTGTCTAATTGCTTTTCTCGATGATCGCAGATTGATGGGCTGAAATCAGGGAATCTCAGGAAAAGTCTTATAACTCTTGAAGGAAACCAATCAGGAGTGTCAGTCTTGTGTAGATCGAAAGAAAAAGATTTTTTCTATCGATTATTCTTATTAAAATTCTCAATCAAAAGGTATATAGCTTCAAAATATCGTCTTTGAAAATTCCTACCACGAACTCACCTGATTGGTCAATTTCTGACCAATCAAATTTAGATAGCATCGGGTATTCATTCTCTCTGAAATGGCGAAAATCGTAGGTCTCGACAATTGCAGAAGTGAGAGCCAAATATATGAATCAAAGTCAATAGGATCATTTCATACAGAAGTTATGAGTCAATCGAATGAAAGTTCCAATGTTTTATAACACTTCAAACAATGATTTTTCTCTTTCTTTCAGCTGGATTGAAAAAGAACAAAATAAAGGCTTATCAACGATTTAAGAAAACTGGAGACTATGTTTAAAAAATGATGGATCTAAATCAATTGGAATCATGAATCGAATGAATTTTGTTGAGCTGAATTGATAGAAAATTTCAGAATCTAGGATACTGAATTCATGGAATGATTTTTCTACAGATTGAAGAGCTAATTAAATCGAGAAATATTCGTAAGATCTGAATTCATTTGAGAAAAATTTCAGAATTTATGAGGTAAATTTGAATCGAGATGACATTTTTTTTCTCAATGATTTCAAAATGAATTGGTCGTTTTTTCTGTTTGTATTGTCCAACTTTCGGTTCTAATGTTCATACTGAAAAACCAAGAACTTATGGAACGCGCACACATTTTCATAGCAGTTATCTGCCTAGGAACTTAATCAGTTTAGTTAAGAATTTCGTATGAACCCAAAACAAAAAAATCCACATATATGTGGGCTTCCTTTTTCTCAAAACTTAAATTGGCTACTTCGAGTCATTAGGCGATACTTAAGGGATTTTTTCCCAAGTGGTATCTAGCTATTTCGATTCAACTAACATGAATTTCAATTTGGGAAAACATAAACACACAAAATAATTCTTGAGTTTTGCCTAAGGACATTTATTAAAAATTCTTTTCATATTAAAGCAAAAGAGGGTGGACTATACACTATGAACTGGAGTTTGGTTCACTTCTAACGACCAGTCTTGATGGTATTTCTATTACGAGTTAGTCAAAAACCTGTAAAGCACATTATTTTTTGATATAGATAGTTAATGTTCTGAGAGAGTACTACAGAAGATAAAATATTTTGAAATCAAGTTTTATCAGTGCATATATCTAGAAAAAAACAAGACATTGGCAAATTTATTCTCAAATATTTATACCTGAACTAAACACAATCGTACTGTACCATTCTAAACCTTGCGAAGAATTTATCTCATGCTAACTTTCACTTTACTATCGAAGCAAAATGTTTAACAAGGCAATAATTCTGTTCATGATATAGTGTAAAAATACTCTTAAAGGAATGGTATTAAATTAGCCGAAAGAAGAAATAGTGAACGAAAGAATAGCGAAAAAAGTAATGTCGAGAAAAAAAATTACGAAAAGAAAATAGCGAAACAGTCTATAGCAAAAAATCCCTTGCAATCATATGGATTTGTCGAAAAAGGTATAATTCAACATTTTCAACCAGTGGAATGAAGATATTTTATTGTATACAGAAAAATAATCCATGTTTAAGTAGATCGACAAAAATAATAATAGATCAAAAATATTCAGGCACAAAACCAAAAGCAGGACTATATGATTCTTTATGTGGATATCAGTTCTCGCTTCATCTCTAATCTTGAATTCCACATCTTACCGCTTGATAGAGTCACTTAATAGCATCCAGAACATTTTCGACATTTTTTCTTTCGCCTTTTTTTCGCTATTCTTTTGTTTACTACTTTTTCTTTCGACCGTTTTGATACCTGCCGACTGCCTGTGTCGATGGTAATTTTCTTTTTAATTATTCTACGACTAAGCGACGAGAAAGAAAACAAAGGCGTACTCTTCATTCAATCACTTGTTTCTCATCAATGTCGACCATGCGTTTATTATTAGTAGTCATTTTTCTTGTCAATTTTTCTGATTCAATTGATGATTTAATTTTTCAAATTCAACCTCAATCCGTACTTATTAATAATCTAGATGAAATATATATAACAAATGATAATCATTTTATTGGACAAGCTTTATATCGATATGATAAAATACAATTAGCATGTGAATGTCAAACACAACTTAATCATACACAATATAATATATATTGGACAATTAATAATAAAACTTACGATCAATATAATAATTCAAATAGTATTGAATTATTAATTAATTTAAATACTGTACAAGCACCAATAACATCTGTAATATGTCATTGTATATTTATTCAATCAAATATAACAAAAATAAAAAAAGATTATCAATATCAACTTTATATTGGTGAATAATTCTTTTTGTCTTTTTTTTTAGAAAAAAAATTTTTTTTTGTGTTATTTGAAAATTTTAGATTTAGTAAGTGAACCATCATTAAAACCAATTAATTATTCTCTAGAATCGAGTATAATTAAAGAACGTTTTTATAATTTTATTCATCGTCGTTATGTAGTCATTCTTAGTTTTATTCTTATTATTATTGGAATATCATGTCCACTTATGATATTAAATTCTGGATCTTTTCTTTGAATATCATATATAAGAATAAATTATTGTATGATATTATGATTATTCATGTTAATAATGAAATAAAATTTTTCTTATATACATGAATGATGAATTATTCTCTATGAATATTATTATTCAGTTTTAAATTGATGTATGTTTGTCTTTGCTAAATAGAATTTTATTTTGAAATAGACTAAAATTAAGATTGGTACAATTTTCTAAGTTGAAAACAAAATTAAAATCAAATCGTTATTTATCGGACGAGTTAGATTTAAATTACTGATTATTTTTGATAAAAATTTTGTATTAAACTTTAGATGAAATCAAATTTCTATCGTAACGACATAGAATAAAATCATTGAATGATTGTTGATTATGTTGCATCGGAATACTAATCTTTCTTTTTAACCCTTTCGAGTCAATGCGTCCCACCGGTAGGACCTGCCATATTTTAAAAAGAAAATGACTATAAATACACCTTCTTTTCCTTTTTCCTTAGGCAGAAGGCTATGTCTAATGTATCATCTGCTTTCTCTGCTATTGTTTAAATTATTTATTACATAGCATGATGTTTCTCGTTGAAACAATCAAGACAATAAAATTTGTCACGATCAGAGCAGAAGGTTTTTATTTTCTTTGCTGTCGCATTACTTGATTCTCTTGATTGCTGTTGTCTAATTTTCTCGTAGCAGTTAGCACAGCATCTTTGGACATCGTGGTCCGACCCTTCCTTTTCTTCGAGCTTGTGATCAGTGAGTTTACACTTCCTTTGGCTTGTTGATCGTTGTTTCGGATCAGGTTTCAGCTTTCCAAATGGTGTATCAAGCAGTAAAGATCGAAAAAGATTTTCACAAAACTATAGCATGATCATATGACTTCTGCCATAATTTTCTTTGTAAATCAAATAGACATTAACACTATATTGGCTGCTACGAGAAAATCAGACAACAACAATCAAGAGAAGCAAGTAATGCAACAGCAAAGAAAATAAAAACCTTCTGTTCTGATTGTGACAAATTTTATTGTCTTGATTATTTCAACGAGAAACATCATGCTATGTAATAAATAATTTAAACAATAGCAGAGAAAGCAGATGATATATTACACATAACCTTCTGCCGAAGGAAAAAGGAAAAGAAAGTGTTTTTCTAGTCAATTTCTTGTTAAATTATGGCAGATCCCACCAGTGAGAACCATCAACTCGAAAGGGTTAATATATATATTGTTGTTATTTGTCGTTGAATGGAAATAGAAAATGGTTTTGCAATTTTTTTGGGATACAAAAAACAATCAAAACTTTGAATGTTCATATCAGTTTTAACATTTGAGATAAAAAACAAAGTTCAAACTTTCCCCATTTGCATAAGATTGACTTTTCAGTTCATATCGTAAAGACAATTTATAAAAAGTTTCAGAAACGATCAACTTATGATATTTATAACTTCTGATCAAAACAAATTGTGGCGCAAATAAGATTTGAACAGTCGACGGCGTCGACAGCAAATAGTCGATCTCTGTCTAGTGGAAACGCTTGCGACTTTGATCGGTGGGAGAAGAGCTCAATACCTTCGCCCTCGATTACACCATTAGACACAACCAGGGCTCGACGAATTCAAGTCATCGATTCAAAAAAAGCAAAAGTTGATAATTCAACTTCAAAATTGGTTTCAAAAGAAATTGATGGTTTTCTGAAGGATATCAGTACCAGTTGTACGTGTATTTTCTTAAAGCCGTCTTTTAATGAGATCACAACGTTCTAATTTTTCACAAGTTAATATTTGACATGCAATAAGACATAAATTTTAATTTCAATAAATATTTTTCTTATTGTCTTGTGAATCTATATGAAAGATAAGAGTGCATTTTACTGTCTTACTTTTTTGATAAGGTTATAATAGTTGTGTGATTTTATTTTTGTGCAAGACTATTTTTATTTTGTTTTCGTGCATAAAAACTAGGAACTAGATTATGTGTCATGAAAAACTTGTTGTTGACGTTCTATAAAAAAAATAAACTCTTGACTCATCCAACCCTGACACAAACTAGAAAATTAAACTTATACAGATTAAAATAACTCGGAAATTAAGACTAGTATGAAATTTAAAAATTCAGTTTATTCTATTTTTTTTAAATAGATATTAGTTTCTTATCAATCCGATCATGAATGAGTTTTTTCATATGATAAGTTGCAACCGCTGAGATGATTCATATCTAAGAAGACTACAAATTCGAATTGAACAGATGTCACTGTGAATTCGAATCAATAAAATCTATATAATCATGAATATTTCTTTTTAAAGTAAAATTTTAAATAAAAATTTCTACAAAAAAAACAATCTTTTCATTATAAAACTTCTTTTATTCCATATGTAAAAATATTCTACTTAAATTTGATTGGTTATTTAAAAACTCTAATTTCTTCATTGATTCTCGTCTTGTTTATTTTGTCATATATTCGATAATTTAAAAGAACAACAACTACTAAATTAATCTTCTTTAAATTTTTAGATCTTTGTCAATTCCACGAGAATAAAATATTCATATTGAACATCTCTCAACATGGCTACAAAAGATCCAACTAGCGGTAAAATACCGGCTCAAGCTGGTGCTGGTGAACAGCAAGAATATAAAATTCGTATAACATTAACATCACGAAATGTTAAATCACTTGAAAAAGTTTGTGCTGATTTAATACAAAAGGCTAAAGATGAAGAAATTCGTGTTAAAGGACCAGTTCGTATGCCAACTAAAGTTTTACGTATAACAACACGTAAAACACCATGTGGTGAAGGTTCAAAAACATGGGATCGTTTTCAAATGCGTATACATAAACGTGTTGTTGATTTACATTCAAAATCGGAAATTGTTAAACAAATTACATCAATTAGTATCGAACCTGGTGTAGATGTTGAAGTAACAGTTGCCGATACATAAAAACATACATACAAATGAAGAAAAAAAAAAAACAATAACAAACAATTTATTTCAACAATGAAGAAATGACATTAGGATTATAACATCAAAATATATTATTTTGTCTTTTCTTCTTTTTTCGATTGTTGATTTTGTTTTTGTTCATATCAAATAAAAATACACATACAAAAAAAAAAAAACATCAACAGTAACAAGATAATTCAAAATGACACGATATTTTTTTTTCTTTTTTATAAAAAAAAAAAATCTTGTCAATCATTCTAGACATATTTAAAAAAAAACATAAAAGAATAAAGAAAAAAAAAATATGAAGCATTTATTATCAATTTTAAAACGAACTCCATTAGGTCGACTACAATATTATCGTTCTTTATCATCTTCAGTAAATAATTATAATCAATTACCAACTACATGTGACCCACAATCAGATATTTATAAGGTATTCTATTGTGAAAAAAAAATATATATATTGAATCTTATTAACTCTTTGGCTGTGGAATTTTTAAAAGAAATTTAAAAATTCTCCTTTACTGTATACTTCAAAGATGGGAAAATTTGTCCCGTGCTGCTGCTCACACGCTTATGCTACATTGGTTAGAGCTTTGGAGAGTGCGTGCTTACAGCATCCTGGTGTTCGGAGAACTTTGAGAAACTGGTTGGTAGAGGAAAAAGAGACAGAGATATGCGAGGTGCTGAGTAATTTTTTTGCATCTCTGGTATACTCGATCATAAATTAATCTTTATTTTTAATTTATGAAAATTTATTATAAATAAACATGTTTAAAAGTTTTTCAAAGTATAGTGTAATTCAAAATAAAATACAATACACAAACCAATATTACATTGAACATACTCATATTTTGTCTTAGTTCTTTTTTATTTTGGACCTATTGTTGTATTACTAGAGGCATGACATCTTCGCTTCTTTGTTTCTTCAGATGTGCCTTCAGCTGAATAATCTTAAATGACTGATAAGAAGTGTCGTGCAGTGAACCTCCATGGATTTTCTAAAGATGGTCTTCCTTTTTCTTTTGACTTCTAATAGAACAAATTTTCCCGTAGAAGTCAATATTATACGTTACTGATTATCAGAATAAAAGAATTTGTAAATCATATTATACCCAAAAAAAAAATGTTTTCACGAAAATTGATATTGCATATGGATCTATTAGTTTCAATATACTAGAAAACACTGTAGTTCATATGTAGATCACCTGCAGCCAAAGGATTAATTAACAAAAGAATTTATTTGTGATGTTTTATATTTATAATATATGATTATTTGAATATATTTGTTTTCTTTGAAGAAATAAATATATCATAACAGAAAAACTTGAGAGGTCATGAAAAAAGAATTAGATTTCTTAACAATTAAATTATTATTTTAATAACGTCAAACTAACATGGGAGTGCATATAAGAAGGGTAGGCGGATATTTTTTGAATAACTTTTGATAGAAATAAGATATATTATAGGCTCTTTTAAAATGTTTTTTGAAGTTGTTTTTTAATCAAGTTTATAAAAAAGCTGCCGGAAAAATGGTTTCTTTTAACATATGAAAAAAGCAAAAATATGATTTTTATTACAGTATTGGCTTGAAAAATTGGCTGAGAATTTTGACTCGAATATTTATGATTCCTAAATAAATAAATCTACAAAAATCTGAGGTTTGCGTAGTTGTGTAAATCTTCCATTGGCAGTTCGAATGTACATCTGATAATAGAAGTTCACTATAGTCACCTTACAGGATATGTTGATGAATTTTCATCTCCTCTTTTTACGAAGATGAAAACTGCAGCTCTCTATCTCGTTTCTATCAAAAGTTTTTAAAAAAATTCCTACTCGTCTTTTGTTTTTGAAATGGACATTAGTAAAATATCAAAAAGCGAAAGATTTGTTATCTGAAAACGACTCACACTGATGCTTGCTGCTTGAGCTCATGTTAGGTTCACAAGGAGGCCTCGGCAAGACTAGAAAAATCCTAAAAAGTTCGTGTCCATGGACCTCTGAAGTCGAGTTATGAATGTTTTACTGATTTTTCGATTCAGCTTTAGGTATTTCGATCTGGAATTTCGCTCATAAACAGGTCGAATGACTATAGCCTGAAGGTTTCAGTTAAAACTTTCAGGATATTCTATTAGTCATTCGATTTGTTTATGGGTGGAATTTTAGATCGAAATATTAGTACAACGTTCATAACTTGACTACAGAGGCCTATGGGTTTATCAAAATATGAGAACTCACTTCTTAGTGAAGAATATTTCAGATTAACTCGAATTTTTTTTGTTTAACAAGACCAGCAATTATTCGTTAAGTTAATCTAACCTATGCAAGATTATGTTTTTAATTCATTCGAAATTAATTTTACAATATATAAAAATATTTATTTTGACGAATGATATTTCGTATGAGAATATGAATAGAGACGTACAAAGTTACTCTTCTTCTTAGTCAGGGTATAGGTTACGAAAAGAGCTTAGTCTGCATATCTCTAAATATAAACTATAGGCAAAAATCTATTGATTCATTCTTGCAAATTTTTTTCGGTATAATAAAAAATCTTTTCATTGTAGAATTCTCCTTAGGAAATTTGTTTTTGAAAAAAATGAAAATTATATTGATCTGTTGTAGTTCCAGTTGATCTTCAAAAAATTAAGTAGTATTACTAATAAAACATCGCCCAATGAACTTAATCAAAAGTTATTTCGAATAAAAATATAATAAAAACAAAACAAAATTTTATTTTCCTTTAGAGCAATTATGAAGCAATGACAAAAACTGTTGAAGAATTAAAAACAATTACAAAACGTATTACATTAGGCGGTGCTGCAGAAGCTCGCGAACGACATACATCAAAAAATAAATTATTAGTAAGAGATCGTATTGATAAATTACTCGATCCAAAGTTTGTTATTTTATTTTTCTTATAAATAAAAATTTTATTTTATTTTCAATTTATCTTCTTATAAAAAAAAACAAACAAATAGTACTCCATTTCTTGAATTTTCACAATTAGCTGGTTATTTATTATATGATGATGAAGACGTTCCTGCTGCTGGTCTTATAACTGGTATCGGACAAATTGAAGGGTAAATAAATGACAATGAAATTATATAAATTATTAAAAATCCTTCTTTTAGACGAGAATGTGTAATTGTTGCTAATGATGCAACAGTTAAAGGTGGTACATATTATCCTGTGACAGTCAAAAAACAAGTGCGTGCTCAAGAAATAGCACGAGAAAATCGATTACCTTGTGTTTATCTTGGTAGTATTGATAGAAATACAAAAATTTCATATTAATTTTTATTTTTAGTTGATAGTGGTGGCGCTAATTTACCACGTCAAGCTGATGTATTTCCTGATAAAGAACATTTTGGACGTACTTTTTATAATGAAGCAACAATGAGTGCTTTAGGTATACCACAAGTAAGTAAACTAAAAATCTACAGAAAAGATGTTTGTGTTTTTTTAAAAATTTAGATTGCTGTTGTCATGGGTAGTTGTACAGCTGGTGGTGCTTATGGTACGTTAAAATATTTAAAAAAATACACCTTTTAAGGGATCTCCTCATTTCCCCGACCCAAAATTTTCAGTTTTTTCATTTTTTTATGTTGGATATATGAGTTTAAATGTTCTCTATCTAATGAGCACATTTTACAAAGGCAAAACTACCTTTTTTGTATGTAAAAATCTCGGAAAAAAAATTCAATTTTATGCTAAAAAAGCCAAAAAAATGTAAGTTTCTTTGCATTTTTCTCAAAATCAAATTTTCATTCAAAGTTTTTTTTAATAAATACTTTGATCGAATTTGAATGTGTCTTTTTTTTCTCTCTTGATAATATTATTCCTATTAAATTTTTCAGCTTTTTGAAAATTAGCACCATTGAAAAAAGAAACACGTTTTTTGATAGTACCTTCGATATTTTGCCTCTCCACAACTGTAAAAACAATATTCCTCGAAGGAAAAAAAAAGCTCAGAAAGACATAGAATAAATTTTTGCAGAGGAAGGGAAAACTTCTACCTATTTTTGGCATTTAGACATTCTATATCTCCGTGAAGAAAGGATCTGAGATTTTTGAGTCTATAACAACTTTTGCTCTACTCATGAAGATCTATCTGCTCAGAAAGTTTCATCGTTTTTCATCGAGCCGTTCTCGAGAAACTTCGGGAAGAGAGGAGGTCCCTTTAAGAACTAAATCTTGACATAAAATATTCATCAGAATCGACCAGAGTCTACCCACACACATCCAAATATATTTTTCTTTCTCCAGATGTTCTTATTACGTGAAGTGCAATTCATTCTTTAATATAGTTCCGGCTATGGCTGATCAATCAATAATTGTTCGTCGACAAGGAACTATATTTCTTGCTGGTCCACCATTAGTTAAAGCAGCTACAGGTGAAGTTGTATCAGCGGAAGAGCTCGGTGGTGGTGATCTTCATTGTCGGTTAGTTATTGTTACCTGTTTTTTTTTACTATATTCTCTAATGTAATAATAAAAACAAAATAGTCAATCGGGTGTGACAGATTATTATGCGATGGATGATGCGCATGCTTTGCATTTAACAAGACGTATTGTTGCAAATCTCAATTATATAAAACCTCAACAAGTTTGTTGATATTTGTAATTCTATTCATGTATCTGTGTGTATTTATTATTATTTTTAAGGTTTTGATGAAACCATCAGTTGAACCGCTTTATCCAGCTGATGAATTATATGGTATAATAGGTGATAATCTCAAACGAGTATATGATGTTCGAGAAGTATGTTAATTTAAAATTGAATTTTTGTTTGTATTTTTTGTTTTTCTATATTTGAGGTCATTGCACGAATTGTTGATGGAAGTGAATTTGATGAATTTAAAAAATTATATGGTGAAACACTTGTCACCGGTAGAGAAAAACAAAAACATTATTGATTAAAAGAATTCATTATCTATTTGATTAGGTTTTGCACATATTCATGGATATCCAGTTGGTATATTAGGTAATAATGGAGTTCTTTTCTCCGAATCAGCTCTTAAAGGTGCACATTTCATTGAATTATGTTCTCAACTTAAAATTCCATTATTATTTCTACAAAATATAACTGGTAAAATCAACTATAAATAGAAGAAATTATTAAATTTTTGTTTTTTTTGAAATCTATTCATAGGTTTTATGGTTGGACGTGATGCTGAAGCTGGTGGCATTGCAAAAAATGGTGCAAAATTAGTTACTGCTGTAGCTTGTACTCAAGTACCAAAAATTACTGTAATCATTGGAGGTTTGTTTTAATATAATAATTATTATTTTCTTTTGAAATATGTTTATTTATTTATAGGAAGTTATGGAGCAGGTAATTATGGTATGGCTGGAAGATCATATAGGTAATATACAGTTTGATATGTTCTTTCGAATAAAAATTAAACCTATATAATCATGGATTACAGGAAATTTCGAGTTGCTTAAAGAGCGATGTTTCATACTTGTTTGTTGCATATCTTTCGAAAACATTATGATGGATGACTAAAAATTTTAATATAACCTTTCCATTAGAGTATCAACAAAATGCATCTGATTCTAGAACGATTTTCGAGAAAGAGCTTACGAAATTTCTGTTTTAGTCCACGATTTTTGTACATGTGGCCTAATGCAAGAATATCAGTGATGGGTGGTGAACAAGCTGCTCAAGTTCTTACACAAATCACTGCTGAACAACGTAAAAGACAAGGCAAAAAAGTATTTTATTCAATATCTTTTGTTTTGATATTAGATTTACTTTTTTTTGTTTTAGTTCACAGCTGAAGAAGAACAATCTATACGTGAACCTATTTTACGTAAATATGATTATGAAGGTTCACCATATTTTTCATCGGCACGTCTTTGGGATGATGGTGTTATTGATCCATTAGATACTCGACTTGTTTTAGCTCTTAGTCTTAGTGCTGCCCTTAATGCACCCATACCCGAAACACGTTTTGGTATATTTCGAATGTAATATGTTTGTTTTCTTTTCTGAAATAAATTTTATATTTAAAAGAAAAGATAGACAATTAAGTACTAAATACGATAATAATGATCATATGAATTGCTTGGATTATAACTGTATTGCTGACTATTATAACTATATGATGGATCATAATCATTACCGTATTGTTCAGCGTATATTTCATCTAATGCATGATTATATACATAACGAACTCTTCGAGCAGCTCTCCAATCAATATACAATGCAGCAACAGCTAGAAGCCATTCGGCCATTACTCGTGACTTAGTATTGTAGGAAAAAATTACGTGTGTTACTATTTGAATACATATTTTGCAGTCTTATTATATATTATTACTTTTTACTCTGACGTCATTGAAGTATGACAATCTATTATAGAAAAATTATATGTGGTTGAAAAATAAATTTATGTATAAACAAGGCTAAACATGACTTGTATAATTTTAATGGATGTTTACAGAAAAAAAGTAATAAATATGGTTATTAAGAAACCTATTTTCTTGTTACAAAAACTGAACAATATTATTTTCGATTGTGATAAATCTACGGAAAGATACCGTTTCAATTGTATAAAATGATACATTTTTTTATCAGTAAAAATCAATAATTTATTTCTATGCTTTCCATTCTTCTACATGATATTTTTTTTTAAATAATATACAACAATTCTATGAGGGATTATTGGTTATATTATTTATTTCTTAGATTTTGTGTTCGATTCTTTTTTGTTAACATCTAATTCAAATAAAAAATCGTTCTTTTAGTTTATTAAAAAAAAACAACATAGTATTCAATGTTGATGAAAGAATAGTCCTATCTTTCAGGTACTTTGCAGTATGGGATGCTGTCTAGTAACAGATTCAATAGCCCAATATTTTTCATATAACTATGACTAGCTGTAGCTCTGAATGAAAGGTCCACCTGGTGTGGATTTATTGCACTTCTAATATACATCACAAGATCAGAAGTATGTCACAATATAGCCAATATGCTATTGGACGGTTGATTCGAGACAAACAACCGTTATTAATTTGTTCGAAGTCATTCCATGAATTGTGGTACTGAAGTTTTCACACAGTACCTCGTGGACACATGTCGAACAACGTAACTACTCAATCATGTTAGCCAATGTTGATTGAAAATTATCTTATTACAAGTTCGCTTTCATATATACGTATACATGTTTGATGATATTAGAGGAGATGAATACAAAAAGAACTTTCTATAGTTTGATTATGTTATTTTTCATAATTTTGTTCAATTTATTGTATTTATGCAAAATCTCAATGATTTCTTAGTTGGATAGAGTATTAATTTCTATATTTTTGATCAAATTTTGCCAGATCTTACAAGTAAAATAAACTAAACTTTGTATAAATACAAAAATGACTCAAATTTTACCAGTAAAATTCAATTTTTTCTTTAATTTGAAATCCATTTTATTTCATATCTTCCGTGTGTTCAAATTTAATATGGATCTCATTCATCTAAAACAGTTTTCATGATTAACAAATTCAGTTTCAATGAAATATGAACGTGCAAAAAGTTCGTTTCTCTGAGTTTATCAAAAATCCATGCTGGATACTACTAACTATATCAAAATAAGCAACACACTAGGTTTTATAAAAATACAGCAAACTGAACATAATTATCAAGTATAATGTAATTAAATTGCATCATTATCTTCAACAGTTTTGTTTTGGCATTACTGCCTGAGATCTATTTTTTTATTATACTGTGCGGCTGTTTCACATACGTTCTCCGTCAATTTGTGGATGGTACACTTCTCAGACTAGTGACATTATCAGAAGACCTCTGAATATTTCCTTTTTTGTTGTTTTTTACAAACAGTTAAACAACGTCATTAAAAATTCTGAAATAAATTTCTCAGATTTTATAAGAGAGGACAATTTTATGTAATTGTTAAATAGACTTCTTTCAAAATCTTTGAGCTTTTTAAAAAGAACTCTGAAGACTTTGTATCGGACATAGATTAATCCTCAATTCTAGATGTTTAAAAATCTTATCTAATAAGTTGGATAAACAAAAAAAGCATCAATTTATATCACGATTTTCTCTTGATGAAATAAATACCGATTCTTTTGGTATCATTGTCTTTTCTATAATTGATCAATACCTAACATCATCAAGAATTTGTTGATATTAAACATTAATATTGCAAAATTTCTGAATAAAATAATTATTCATTGTTTTGTCTCTTAGAAATGAATTAATCATCATGTCAATTATTTGTTGAAAAGTTTAAAAATTAAGTGTAGACAACGAAAAGAAAAACAGATACAAAGAAAGAATAAACATTTTGTTAATAATTCTGCAATGGAAAGCTTAAATTATGAAAAAATTACAATAATCAAACTTTAACGATAATATCATTCAGTTGGATATCTGAACTCAGATTCTAACAATGACAAATTATGAGGTTAAAGAGTATTGTTTGATGATTCTTATCATTTGGATATGTTTTCTTATTATTAATTTATTATTTGATGAAACAGTGCAAACCTTTAGGTACATCACCCCTAGAGAAAAAAGCTAAACATGCAAATTCATTCTTGCGATAGAAGTAGTTGGAAACAAGTACACAGTAATATTATCGACTAAGCAAAATAATTAGACATATCTGATGCTTTTATTAAAAAATCATCATTTTTGCATGATTCCAGAGGCAATATTGCTCTTTTTTTTTGTGTAGAAAATCTTTCTCTTTATCGATAGATTTAAAAAAAAAACAAAAAAAGATTCCCAATAAACGTTTACATGCTCATATAATCATACATTCAATAATAAAATATAGCAAAAAAAATAGCTGTTACATATAACAACGACAACAACAGCATGATTTTCTACATGAAATATTTTAATTTCCAGAGAGAATATCCCACGCGCGTCTATTTGTTAGTTGATCGTAGGAAAGTTGAATATAACAAATAATTACATTTACTTGAAGTCATTTTATTTAACTTCATTGTACTCGGAAGAAATCGATGATATAATATCTATCTAAAAAAAAAAAAATCTTAAATAATCAAGTAGATTTAAAAAAAGAATACACAAAGAACAGTTTTGCATTTAATTTTATCACATCTGTATTTCAATCTAAGGGCATCATAGTGAATCTCTTATTTTTATGAAAGATACTTCATGATAATTTGTTTTTTGTTTTTCGAGAACCTCTGTTTGCAAAGTATTTCTATTTGTATAAAATAAATCTATTTTCTTTTCTCTCGGAAACATGTCTCACGATGAATGAAGAGATACCTTAGCAATTTTCAAAAAATGGTATTTTATTAATTTCGTGCTCTGTAATAAACAAACATTGTCAATCTGAATATATACAAAACAAATAACCCATGAAAAACTTCATCAATCGAATATTCTCAAAAAGAAAAAAAGAAATTTTTTTTTCAAAGAAAAACAAACAGATTACATAGAGAAAGAACATTTAAATATTGACTGTTATTGTTCATATGATTCTCTCAATCGATATAAGAAGATTTCTTTATCTCAAACGTTCCTATTTTATACAATCAATCGAAAATTGATGTACTTTATCATTTTGTTTTTGAGACAGTAAAAATAATTTCTAAGTACCATAAAGCTGTCATGTTAAATTAAGACATTTTATAAACAAAGTTTTTACACGAGATTATGTGCTATATTTAGAGAGTAAAATTAGTTCTTTTTAATGTTGCTATACTAAGATAAGAGAAAAAAAAATATTAATAATAAAATTAATGTAAAAAAACTCGTATCTCACTCATTAAGTGTCTATTTAAATCTTTAAAAGGCTAGAAGATTGCCATTAAAATAGAATGTCATGAAAAAAAAAACAGAAACAACAATAAAATTTTTTCCGAATGATTGTATTTCAATATTCAAACAAAAAAAAAAGCAAAAGAACTGTTGAAAATATATTGCCCGTAATTTGTAATCAACAGATAATGTGAACACTTGCAATATGACACTATAATCAGGGAAAAAAAAACAATTTCTACTATATAACTATCAAGTATTAATAAATTCAACATTAATGAAAAGATCTTGGTAAACATTTATATATTGTTTTCTTCATATATGAATATTTATTAATGAAAAAATAGAGATATATAAATCATTTTAAGAGTGTCATAAAACAAAATTCTTCTAAATTGGCTTGAGTGAATTTTAGCTTATAATTATATCACATCAAATAAAATATAAGTATTTAGGTCAAGTATCAATAATATTGCATTTTATAGAATAATAATACACGTTGTGAACTCGCGGTCTCGCCATGACCCGTGTCACTTCGTCAGTGTCGATAAGTATTATTTATTCAACTGCACAAGCGAAAAAAAGTTTTACTTTCCACAAAATGACATATCTTGTTACTAAACAAATTATTCATCAGGAGAAAACCATACAATCTTATTCTTTTCATTCATAATTAAGTTGTATGTGTGATTTTTTTCTATTGATGTTAGAATCAATCGAACAAATATCTAGTGTAGATGCTAATCTAAATTAATAAAAAGCATACAAATAAAATATTATAGTTAATTAAAAAAGAATGAATTTACAAATTATTTGATAGACTAATACAAGAATTCTTTATTTTTTTTTTTTGAATTAATCATATACTTGTGAATGATATCTTACATGAATAAAACAAAAATGCTTTCATTTAAATACTATAATAATAAATAATAGTTTTTATGTATTATTCTAAAAATACATTTACTACATAGTTGACTGTTACAAGAAAAAATAAAACAAACAAAATATGTTTGACATTTTTCTTAAATAAAGAACATTATTTATGATTAGTCTTAAGTCATATTTTCTGTTTCTCTACCTTTTTGTTAATTAGAATGATCGTTTTGGTGTGTTTTTAAAAATAGATTTCTCATTCTTAAATAACCCAGTGTTACAATTTTCTTGCCGTGATTTCGCCTACTTATTAACTGTTTTGGATAATATATAATGACGGATATTAATAGTAATTTATGACAACACGCCTATTGAATCAACACGCACTTAACAATCAATGCATGCATTATACTATGAAATAATAATTCTTTCTAAAAGTTAAATGCGAATATATTCGCATATAGAATAAATTTATTTTCTTGAGTATATTGAAGAAAAAACAAAACATGCTCGAATATTTGACACAAAATTTACATTAAATTTTTAACAAACTGTTTCGTACGAAATTGCTATTTATTATAAAAGTAATTAAATTGTGGAAGAAAAAAAGAAGACCGGAATATAAATATCTCGTTTTTTTTTTCATTCTTTTTCTATTAAATGTTGATGACGACAAAGTTTTCTCGTTCGATTCGCACACTATTATGATATACGCTTCATCCGTAAATGAACATTCATAAAAAAAACGGCCTGAAGTGCTCTTCTTGTCTTTTTTTTTTTATTCTCTGAGTTTTGCATGATCTATATATATACATCTATGCTTAAGTTTCTCATAGCTTTTTGTCAACTGCGTGCATTTTTAGAAGAGGCGTCAAATAATGAACAGAATATTGATGTTGAACTCTCGCTTTACCTTCTTCCTGTCATATGACTAGTTGAATTAAAAATCGTATTGTGTTGCGTAGTTGATATTTTATACTAACACTCCATTTTCTTTTCCTCTTTTAATATAAATACATTTGAATAAGAAGAATCATTACACTATTTGCATTTTTATTCTATCATAGATAATCAATGACAATGAATATAACACAGGATTCAAGTCGTGATCTTCGACGTACTCGATTAATTCTTCTTTCTACACTTTTTTTTGTTGGTTTAACTGGTTGTTCATTAGTTTTAATATGGCTAATACGTTATACTCGATGGAATACACGATCATCTCGTATATGTTCACTTATTCTTAATTTAATTATTGCCAATTTATCTGTTTATATATTTGCTACTGGTATACAAATATTTTGGGAATTTCAAAATAATCGACAATGGCCATTTAATGATCTACTTTGTATGTTATAGAATATAAATCTATAGAGAATTTGAAAAAATATAAACTAATTTTTTTGTTGCTCTAGGTCGAATTGTAAAATTTTTTCAAAGTTTTTCAATTCTTTCATCAACATATATTGTTGTTGCAATGGCCATTGATCGTTGTATTGCTATTGTTACTCCACTAAAAGCCGGAAATATTCGTGTAGGTTTTATTAAATAAATCAAATAAAGAATATTAAGTTCATTTATTTTCATAGGTACTCTATTTATGCGGTAGTGCATGGATTCTAGCAGGTCTATTATCAACACCGAATATATTTATATTTCACGTACATATTAAGGATAGTCTTCGTTATTGTACAGCAAGTTTTAGTCATCATTCATCTCCTACAGGACGTCGTATTTATTTAACATTTATTACACTTGTTGTATATTTCATACCATTTCTTGTTCTTGTTCTTTCTTATACACTTATTTTTATCAAATTATTATGTCGTGAACATGATCAACGAGATTGGTTTATTAATAGTTCATCACCAACATCATCATCATCATCATCTTTTTGTTGTTGTTGTTGTTGTTCAAAGTTATTTAATAATACAAAAATAACATTTTTAAAAAGATCAAATTATAAAAAATATTTGAATTCACCATCAAATTATTCATTATCTAATGATATTCATATACAACAAAAACGAATAAATACATATGCAAAAGCTCGATCAAAAACATTTCGTATGGTAAGTTTAGAAAAAAAAAAATTTTTTTTTTTTTAATTTTTGTCTTTTCGTCTAGATTATTGTACTTGTTTTATTTATGATTTTATTTGGTGCACCATACTATTGTTTAGAATTATACATTGCTTATACTGGTCGTAAACCATCGGATTCAGTATTAGCTTTAGCTGGTGGTGCAGCTGTAGCGCCATCATCGATAGATCCATGGATATTTCTCTTATTTTGGGTTAATTGGAGTGAACCGACCAATGGTGGTACTCGACGACGATTAGTTAATCCAAATTTAAAACAACAACAACAACAACAACAACAATACATGCACCTGAGACGAGTCAATCGATTAAACACATCAGGTTCATCATCAGCAAGTGATCCACATCAACATCATATTCTTACATACAATTCACCACGTCAATCACCTTACACTACTAAGTGGGATACATACGTGTAACAACTAGAACCATTATGACATTTACAGATATATAAGTTATCTTCTATTATAATCAATTAAATGTATATATGTATGTTTTAAACTATATTTTCAAAGAAAAAGTAGAACATGTAGGATGTTTCAAAAGTCATGATCACTGAAAAAATATATATAACATCAGTACTAATCAAGTTTAATCAAAATCTTTTTTCTATTTGGAATAGACGATTAGTAAGTTTTCATTGGTAAAGATTAAGCTTGTCAATAATGTGGCAAAAATAACATTTTCGACTGTAATTAAAAAATTAGATCTTTTTCGATGCTACGAAAAATATACATCGTTTTTTTTGGATATCTATCGAAATTTCTATCGGTATTATGGACTTCAGATCATGTAGATTTTTGATTATTATGTTTTAATGATTTGTTTTATATATTTTAAAACGATCGAATTATTGGTGCATTTCTTCACAGAAAATTGTTCGTGGCTCTTCAAAAACTTAAATAATATTGGAAATGCATGTGTTAGACCATTTCAAGGAGTGATTCACGAAAGTTTTGAAATAAAATATTTGTTTCCCATATAATGAAAAATGTAGAAAAACCGCCGGTTTACCGCGGTTTTCACCGATCCGCTTACCGTGGTAAATCAGGGGTTCTTTCCGGTAACCCACGGTTAACCAATGCTTCTATGTAGTTAACCGGCACTATTTGATTCTCTATTTCGTTAATATTTGTAGTTAAATTTAATAGTTATTTTTCAATTAACCTAATTTTTATTTCAACCAAAAATAAAAATACAAACCGATGCAAAAAAAAACTTACACAACAAAAAATAATCTTAAAACATAGATATAAAAGAATTAATCTAAAATAAAATATTAAAAACTTCAATATAAGAAAATATTAATTTTCAATTGAACCTCGTTATCGTTATATTGATTCTTTTCTCTAAACAAGCAAGCACACAAAATAAGTGATGCGACAAACACGCACATGCACATACACGTGTTTTTTCCGTTCTACAGTCGTTGGCTTCCTATAGTTCACCGGAAAAATTACCGGTGAAACGCAGTTACCCGATGAAATTTATAACGAATCGTAGTATCAATTAAAACCGACGGTTTACTGCTAAAAGTGATTCGATTTTTGTGACATGAGTTAGTTTTGGTTCTCTTGAAAGAATTTCCAAGAAATCAAAAGCTATGGGTTAGGAATAGTGTTCGGCGTTACCAAGATTTTTGGTCACGGTCATTCTCTCTAGTTTATCACAAGTCGTGATCTCTTTTCTTGAACGATGTTTATTGGGACGAAACTTCGATAGAGATAAAAAAAAAACAAATAAAAATGACACGATTATTAGCTAAGCAGAAGAAAAGTTTGTTCTTAATTAATTTGATTCGGTTCAATCGAATAGTAACGTATACATGTATTTTTCGTTTAACTATATTTGTAATAAAATATGTACTTTTATTATGTTTTGTGCTTGTTGTGATGTTTTTATCGCAGTAGAAAATAGAATTCAAGAAAATTAAAAATTTTCCTGAGTTCTAGTTTCTCCTGTAACAGTTATGTCTGGTTGTTTTGATTCAGAAAAAACGATTAAATTATTGCAATAAGATAAGAATATGAAATTATTTGTGTTGTGAAACAATTAATCCAGTTAACACAGACATAGAACATGTGATTATTGTAGTATTCGTGACTGTTCGTGATCAAGTTTCAGTCACCGTCACTGTTATGGCCGTGATCGTGTAACCATGATCCATGACGATCACTAGTTAGGCTCAGTATATTGTATACTTTCCAAATACGGTCTTAGAAATTTTATCTCAAATTTTGTTCGAGAGTAATGAGGTAATCATTGAAAGGCCTAAAAAAATGAGTTTGAATGGAAAGTGTGAGTCGAAGTTACTGATGCAAATGGTTGTCATTTTGATCTGCTTGAGAGTATCTCAGACAAGTCAACAACTATGCATGATGATTATAGTTTTGCACTCGGTATTAGAAATATTGTATCTATTTTTATTGGAGACTAGTGGAAGAGTTTTTTTTCGAAAGTTTAAACAATTAGATTGAATGCTGAACCAATTGACTTGGTAATCGCTGTAAGTTTTTGTTTTCGAACGTGCCAAAAAATATTCGAGTCAATTGTTTTGTCAAATAGACATTTCTTTGCAAACGAACTAAGCTTTAGGATTTACCTAAGTGAAACTATAGGCATTTTGCCCAGAGTTCCCTTCTATGCAAAACACCTTTTGATCAAAAGTTGATCTTCCACAAATAACGGATTTAAGAGAAACAAAGATTTAAGTGATCTGTAGGAAAACTTTCGACTTGCAATACTGAAAGTACTCGAGTGTATGGAAAAATTTTCCGTGATCCTTTCAAAAATTCATCTCATTGTTCTCCAGAAAAATGTTTAATCCTACATTCAAAAAGAGCACAACATTCTGGTCATAGTCCATGGACTTTGATTGTTCAGCAACATTTGCAAGGCAGTCAAAAATCAACAAATATTTTGTTGCAAAACTTTTGGTTCATCCATTATAACTCATTTTGATATGGCAACTTACTCTCTTTATTCCTATTGGTAACAATATATCAAAATAAATGTTTATAAAGTTACGATAAAAGATTAAAGTAATCTGAAGCCTATAATGTCAATAGAAATTTCAGTAGATATAAAAAAACCGATGCATATTCTTTGTAGAATTGAAAAAGATCTAACTTTTGAATTGTAGCTTAAAATATTACCTTTTCTAGACTGCTGATGAATTTGATCTTTACGAATAAAACCATAATAGTCTTCTATTTCAAAAAGAAAAAAGCAAAAATTTGGATTATGCTTAATTAGTAGGGATGTTATATATATATATATATTTATTTATTTAGTGATCATGACTTTGGGCATTCAACCGGTATAGATAGTCCTATGAATGAAAGACAAATACAATACTACGATAACAAAAGTTAATGAATCGAACGAAACTGGAAACATTTTATTTGACCAGTTTTCCTTTGATAGCATCTTTAATAAAAAACACCGGAACAGGCATAACACTATGTTCATATTGAACTTGTGAATAGACATTTTTCATAGCATCAAAATAATTTGTAATTGGTTTAAATTGACAACCATCATTAATGATTTTCCATAATGGTTCAATTATTTTTTGAAATCTATAAGTAAATGGCTTAGTTTTAGAATTAGCAACCACATGTTCGAAAAAAATAAAATTTCTATCTGGTTTTAATATTCGATGTGCTTCAAGAAGAATTTTTTCTGGTAATGGATCTGGTACACTACATAATACAAATGTCATTATAATTGTATCAATACTATTCGATTCAATTTCATGCATATCTGTTGCTGAATTACTTAAAAGACGAATCTCATATGGAATGTTCCATTGTTTAATAAGATTGTAAAAATATTGATGCATATTAACATTAGGTTCAATTCCTGTGTATGATTTAATATTTGTATTATTATGTAAACATGGAAAATTTATTCCTGTACCAGTACCAATTTCTAATACATGACCTTTTACATTTGAATGTTGTAATAATTGATTACATCGTAAATCCATCATAGCAGAATCATTAGGATCAGACACTTTGTTTAAAATACTAGCAAAAACTAAAAACAGAAAATAATAATATGAAAATATATTTCGAAAAATAAATAATCAAATATTTTAATATACTTTTTTGGCGATAAACATTATCAAGTTTTGAATACCCAATACCGATCGCAATCAATGCTACTATAAAAGATAAAATTCCAAAAAGAAATCTTAGAATAAGTCCCATATCTATAAAAGAAGAAAAGTAGTTTCGTAAATTTACAGGATAATTTTGTCGCATACACTATCGCAATATATGCATGTAGAAGAATAAGAACAATATAATAGTATAGATATTCTATTTATCCATACAACAACATTCAAGGTCATAGTTTTATTTTTTAATCCATATCTTATATAAAATTACTAATCCGGTAATTAAATATCTGGTAATCTATAAATAAATGTCTTCAAATCATTTGTACCAATAATAAGAATTGCTTAGTGTTCGTTCTACTACTATACTTTGTAAAGAGAATGTTTTTTGTAAGTATGAAAGTATATAAATATGATGACTCATTTTAAAATGTGTAATCTAAATGCGATAAGAATCAATGTCTGTGATGCCGAGTTAGGGGGAATCCATCGAGACTATGGAAACTATGTGAAATGAATCGAGATCACAGAAGAGTCATAATGACGAATCCAATTGGCTTCAGCAGCTTCGGGTAAAACATGGAACTTCTATACTTTACTAACACTACTCGAAAAAATCAAGACATATGAAATGTATAGAGAAGACGGTTCGTCCGCTTATACAAGACACTTTGACATAACTCTGATTGGTTGATTTATCGTTACTTTAGACGCTTCCAGCGTCAACGGATGACCGATTTCAAACACTCAAGCGTCTTACTCGCTTCTGGTTCGATGATCTATATCAATGAGAGAAGCGTCTTACATCTATCTTCCTTAGATGCTTCAGCTAATCTACGAGCTACCAATCCTAGAAATTATTGTATTTCGATGTGAATAATGTGTATTAAGAAAATATTTTGGATAAGATAATTTTATATTTTTTCTCATCAATTTTATTTTTTTTTGAACTTAATTCAACATCGTATGAAAAACTATTTTAAAAATTTTTAAGTTCGCTTTAAAAAAAAATATTGAGTTAAATTTGAAAAAAATTATCAAAAAAATTTTTTTAAAATAAGTACTATTCGTATCGAAATACAATCTTTTCTAGAATTAGTAGCCCGTAGATCAGATGAAATATCGAAATTGTTTAAAAAGTTAGCGGCGCATAAATTTTCATGATATTAATATATAATCTAGAAAAAAATAAATAAATATAACATATTAAGATAAAGCAAAAAAATGAAACAAAATAAGCAAAACATATATTTCTTTTTTATTTTCAGAAACTGCAAAATTTTTCAAAAATAACTCGACAAAAAAAAAGGAATACTTACAATTTCTAAAAGATTTACTTAATAACTTGCAATAATTTTCTTTAAATATTTTAAGTTTTAATTATATCATTAACTTCTCAATCATTACATGTTGAACAAACGGCTTGTGATGAATAATAATAAGATTAAGTTTTTAACAAAGATATTAAATCACTTGCCTTCAAAATAAGTTGTGATCATCAACATCCAGATCAAAAATTCTAATTTTGTATCAAATTGATCTCATTTATCTAATATATAAAAAGACACAACAACGAATCAAAGATAAAATAATACTCATACGTTGTTGTTGTTCGTAGAAATATTATAAAATAACATGATTAAAAACAGTCATCTTCTATTTATTTTATCTTAGATTTCAATAATGTTTGAAAATACTACAGCAGTTGTAAGATACGAACACCACTAAGATTGAACGATACAAAATGAAAAAGAAGTTTTTGGTAAAAAAAAAACAAATTAGAGAACAAGTCTTTCTTAATTCTTCTTGATAATTTCACATGTTAATTATAAGATCAGCAAGCACCAATTGTGACAATAGTCAACATCTAAGTACATGCATTCATAAATAATATTGCTTGATATACTAAATTCATTTTTAAATGAAAATTCTAATCGTAAATGCAAAGAAATAAATCCTAAGACAACAGTCCACAATAAAACAATATAATTTGAAAGTAGTAAATTTTAAAACTTACTTATTTTATTTGTTAGAAATATCTTAAAACAAAATCAGAAATAGACGACGGTACATAAAAACCATCTATAAAAAATTAACAAACTTGAACATAAAATAAAACTTGCTATTCGATCAAGTAAAGTCAGAGGGTCTAAAAAAATAAAACACTTCAGTATCTATCATATCCAAGTCTCTAAAAAATAAGATGCTGCTCGTGTCTAACTCATGTCTAAACTAGACTTTAGACGGATGGCATTTTTTAGAGTGCTTAGACAATGTGTAAAAATAAATTTCTGAAAATCATTGCCTGATTCGAAAGAAAAGGCTAGTTGCCATTTTTCCTAAAATTTTGATAGGAAGTAGATAAGGACCTGCGGTTTTCACCATTTAAGAGAAAAGACTTGGGGCCATTGAAGTATATAGAAACTTCATTGATCCGCAACTGATCAGTCATGTGACATCTTGATGGCGATTTTTGAGAATGATATTCTGAAACTACTTTTCTTTCAATTTACACTTACAATAGAACCGATCGATAGGAAAAATTCTTTCCCTCTTTTGATCTACACACGGCCGACATTTGTAGTTCGTTCCGTTTGAGAGTTGTAAGATTTTTCTTGAGTTGCAACACACGACCTTTCATTGTAAGTGAAACTATAGGCACTTTGCCCAGAGCTTCTTTCTATGCACGACACCTATTAATCAAAAAGTTGATTTCTCAAAATTGAGGACTTCACAAAAAGAAATGCTGATATGACTTGTAGAAAAGCTTCAGTAGTGCATATTGTAGGGTAGCTTCTGCTCTTCAAGTTGAGATATTAATAAAAGTGTCAATATTTATTTTCCAGTTCCAATAATGAAAGTGCAAAAGTGTAGGAATAAATTTTCTGTGAGCCTTCCAAAAAAAAATAATCTCATTTGTCTCACAAAAATTTTTTAAGCCTACACTCACAAAGAGCACAAAATTCTAGTCATAATCCATAGTTTTTGATTGTTCAGAAACACTTCCAAAGCAGTCAACAATAAACAAACATTTCGTTTCAGGATTTTGTTCATTTTGAAAACAAAAAAAGTACAACTATAAAATAAATGGTCTTATGGAAATTGAAGAGCTTTTCAAGCTACATCTTCTGATATATTTTATTTTTTTGATACAATCTATTAATTGATTGAAAACTGAAATGCAAAAAATCTAATGCGTGGCCATTTAATCTTCCTCATATATTAATGAAGTTGTACACAAGAACAGTTCTTTTCGAAATTTTATTGTCATGATATTAGTTGAAGAGTGATCAAATAGCACAAAAATATAGACCATCATTTTCTCTATCACGATATAAAAAAAGAAAATTTATTTAAGCTTTCTATTAAGAAAATAAGATAATGACGTCATTACTTTTGGTATGTCCTAAGTAGATGACACGGATCATTTTTGGGCTATTTTACATGCTGTTTTTTTCATCCTTCTTTTTTCGGTTATGCACTCACTTTTTAAAAGCCTAAGATAAGCTTTATATATTTTTGTAGAATGTCAAAAGACACATCATTTTATTAAAAACTATTGAATGTCAAGTACTAGCAACGCCCCAAAAAGCCAATGGCAATGTTCTTCACTGAATATCTTTGTTTTTGTATTCTCATGAAAATGTACTTAATGAGTTTTTTGTTATTAAAGGATCGATTATTTTCAAAAAAGTTTAAGTTATTCAATAGAAATTCTAGAGTGCCTTTGGAAATACAATCAAAGTGGCATCTTCTCACATCGTTTTTTTGTTGATAATATTGGAAAAAAAAGGAAAAAAACTCTTAGATCCAAATATTGCTTCTAGTACCATTTTTGACTTATAGTCCAGAAATCTTTATTGAGCTCGATGTTTTACTTGTAAACTGGTATGAAACAAAGTAATTCTGGATAGACTCAATATATCTGACATATTTTCTGTAGTAAATTCTTTGAGTATTTGTTATCATAATGCGAATATTATGATTATCACTAATTATTAAATGAGTTTGTATCGATATTCTGCAATTGATATAGATTTTTGATCGTTGTCGCAACACATTTTGACTTTGTGTTCGGCAGATATAATATAAATTTTTCGAATCACTTGATATTGACAGCCTATGGCTAGTTATTGATCACATTATTATTGTACGTTTCTTTTCTTTTTTGATTGAATCAGGATATCGATAGATGATTTACAGAATTATAAGAAGAGTCTATACTTCATTATCTACAATACTCGATATGAATCCTCCAAACTTTGGTCAAACGTAAAAATGTCGAAAACTGAACTGAAAACTTCTGAATATATTCTTGTGCAGAAGATTAAAAAGATCAAGTAGCTAAATTCGCATAAAATATTTGTTATATTGAAAAAAGAAAAATGAACGACAAGCAAGATTCTTTGAAACGTTAGTTTATCAATCTTAAATAGTGTTCTTTTTGTACAATCATAACTTTTTTTGGTGCGTACTTATTTGACTTTTTAATGCTGTTTTTCATGTTTTTCAGCTTCGATGCGAATATCAATGTGGATTTATATGAAGAATACACCGACATCCACAAACATTATCCTCACAATCACTCATTTTTAGTCGCCGACATCCACCTTCACTCACATTTATCTACATCCACTCATACCCCACCCGCATCCCAACAACTGTCCAAGAGTGTTCTAGCGCATGACGAAAAACCAAATTCGATCGGTATCAGCATTCTAGAATTATTCAGAAAATAGTGGAAGATGTTTTTAAAAACAGATCGACCACTAGTATCTGGCAAAAAAGTTTCATAGCTACCAAACATAGCGTGACTGAGATACAGGGAAAATAACGAGGGATCATTTTAAGATCTTTTAACTTCCAGAGGTGCAGAATATCTGCCGTAAAAATCAAAAATTTTCCCAAACCTTACAATTATGTCGAAAAATTTCCCCAGCTAGAAAAAAATAAAAAGTAAGGCCTTCGTGTATGGAATATGTATCTATAAAGAAAGAGCATTGAAATAGAGCTAGTTAAGACAAATAGCCTGATATAAAAAATAATCCGTTCTATTGATCATCGAGTGACTCTGGTAATCTTGGTACTTGTTTTTTTCTCAAACGATTTAG
>CAJNOL010001395.1:51181-66068 GCA_905250125.1 Rotaria sordida | reverse complement strand
TTGGTATCAATTACTTGAACTCCAAGTGGGGTTGTTTGGGTATCATTATTAGTTGCATTTGTCTGTTGCACTGATGCTGATGACCACAAAACATTATTAACTTCGTTGCTTTGCGTTTGTTTAAATTCACCGTTGGTTATGGACAGGTTTTGATTTTGAAACTCATTACTACTATCAGTAGTGTTTAATGAAACATTGTTAGTAGTTCCTGAATCAAATATGGGAACTGCCGATGTAAGAAATGCAAAAGAGAGAAAAATAAATAGTCTTGACACCATTGTTAATCGTAAGTATATGACGAATGAAATGAAATATCTTTATAATATAGTTGATTGAATGAGCTGAATTTATATCGACAGACACCAGCTGGCAATCTGTACTTTTAGAACATATTTAATAATGCGGAAATAGCTGTATCATCGTTAAGATGATAATTATGCCACGTATTTACTATATATACAGATAGAACGATGTCAACGAGGATAGTTCTTAAGAGAAAAAAAAGGCAACGCACTGTTTCATCATCCTTATTGTTATTCAAGATTATGGTGCTGTATACTTTTCTCCGTTACTCGATGAAATAATGATGCAATAAAAGCAAATACGTTTATTCATTCAGCTTGATATCCTATGTCAATGCTTTCAAAATAAAACAAAACTATAATCAATGAATAAATGAAAGTTATTATATATATCCAATAACTATCTGTTAAATTCAAGATCATAGTAATTTATTATTTTCTTAGGAAACAAAACTGCCTCATATTGAATGTATAATATAATTGAAGAAGGGAAGAAAATGGTATTTAATTTACATTGTACTCAAACATTGTCAATTGATCTATTGACTTGGATCATTAGATCAAAACAGTATCTTATTGATGATTATATAAATTTTTTATTTCCGTCTATTTTATGATTTTGAAATTTAAGAAAACTAATGTTAATCGTCATTAAGTAAAGTTTAGTTAAATTGATTCATTGAGAAAAATTAAATGGATATGTTTTATCTCATCATTTTTCTGCTATCATTTTCTTTTATTTTTAATTAGATTTTTTCCTACATTTTTCTTTTGTAATCATTTAATTACGTAGATATCTGCCTCTTTTATTTTTGTCATACTTCTTCTTTTTCTTTTGAATGTCTTCGCAATAGTATTATTATTATTATTATCATATAATCAAGTTGCAACCTAATTATCAAGACAAATTACTTTTTTCTTCTTCAATGCTCTTCTTTGTGATAGATGATTTTTTTTTCTATATAATACCTAAAGTTTTTGAAACTCATCACAATACTCCGTTCTACAGTCGAATGATATTGATCATTTCATCTAACCGAAGTATTATACTGAAAAAAGTGTATAGATAGATACTATTACATAATACATTATCAACATAAGTTAAATGTAAAAACACAGCGAAAAAAAAAGCATAATTGTGAGTCTACCAATAATAATCTTATATGACAAAGGCGTATTATTAACATAGACATTGCGTATTTATTTATTGGCATTATGACATTAGATTAAACTATCTCTTCTGTCGACACTTTCCAGTATCGACACGTCTAGCATGCATATGAATACAAATACGTACTAAATATTTATTTATATCCTCATTCTAACAGTAATACACTGCCAAAGTATAAAACTGCATCATAATTCAGAAATAGAATTTATAGAAACATTTCTGAAAGTTATTTTTAGATGTAAAAGAACTAGATAAACTTCCGACTCATAACTAAAAATAAACTTTTATAATATATAAGGTTACTTTTTGCATTCATTATACTTTGGATGAATAAATAATAAATTCAAGGATTACTGCTGATGATTCTTTTTCAATAAATTAATAATTATATATCAGAATAGAATATTCTCTATTAGATCATTGTATTTTCATATAATTATTGTGTCATATATGTTTATGATTTTCAACATTAAGTTTTATGGATCTTCATCCTTACATTAATATATTTTTGTTTTGCTATCATTTTAAACTATAATCATATCAGTATATACATATATATATATAGTTGCTAGGACAATTCGTCGCATTGATTTAATCCAATAATAAGTGTTAAAAATATTTCAAATGATTAAACTTCGATTTTTTGATCGTGAGCAGTACAAAGTCTTCTTATACAAGCAGAAATAGTATTGTATCTTTCGTTAAATTTGTGTCGCAGCTAAAGATTTCTAATACGTGCGAAAATACTTTGAGAAGATAAGTGAAATCTAGTGTTCGCTGACGAAAAGTAGCTATTTAGTGCCGCCATCGCTTGGCATTCGCTCTTTCTTTCTATCATTGTTGTGACATCATCATATATATTTCAACTATATTTTCTTTCGTTCAGATACCACGCGTGAATGCAAATATGTTCTCGTTTTGTCAGTATGTTCACGTAGATTCGTTTTTCTTTTTGTATAGATCATGTATGTTCTCTTCAGTGAGTTTTTGACTCTCTTCTACCTTCTAGTTAATTCTTTTTGTTTCCGAACTCTGATATATATATATATATCAATATCCGTTGCTTGCAACAATGAACATACTGTACATACGCAATAAGATAAAACTTCTCTTTGACTAACAATTGGTTAGTAGTCGACTATCTTCACACAGCTTTGACGGATTTAGAATAAAAAAAAAAAACTTTTAATGAATTCTTTTCTTTCAATAACCGTATTTGATGCGCAAATTCTGTTAGTTCAAAGACTATCAACTATTATTTTAACTATTTATAATTAAACTACTCAGATTCCATCGATGATTTACACAGTATTCAGACCTCTTTTGATGATGCCTAGCATCTGAGGATTTTCTTTTTATTACCTCGATATTAACCATTAAGTACAAAATAGATCCGACTTTATGGTTATGTTAGGAATAATTATGAGAAAAAGGATTGGTTCGTGTTGTTTTGAAACTAAATCGAATCGATCCCATCACTGTCGGATTAAAATGTGAAATACGATGTAGTTGCTGTTGCCAATGCACAGAAAGATTGTTTTATTCTATTTATTTTGAAACACATTTCTTCACCATTGTTTTACTTAATCCTCCGGAAAAGTAATAAGAAAGTAGTTCATTTATTATAACAAGACGTTATTGACATACGGTCTTTGATCAATTATCAACAATATCTCTCATGTAATCTTTAGAAATAGCTGCAACATTTTTTTTTTATCGTCGTTGAATTACATGTTTCAAAGTTAATTTAATAAGTCGCTTCAACAATTAAAAACTAAATGTAAAGTATTATTGAATTATCTTATTGTAATTAATGGACCGGTCACCATTTACTTAGATCTGACCAAAAGTTCTGATAATGTTGCGAACAATTTTATAAACCACTTAACATTAAAGAGTTTGTTATATGAATAAAATAGTATAATGTCATGCCTACCATCATATATAATCAAACTTTTTTTAGGCTTATTTCTGAAATTCTTTCAGATATGATTCAATTCCTATACTAAAAATTGAAAAACAGATAATACATTTAATCGATACTATAGTAAATTTCGGACTATCTTGAGAATAGATACGAAAACAATTTATGAAGAACTTACAACAGCATTGAAACTTAACACTCCATCATATCCAACACTTGCAAGATGAACAAAACTTTTTGATGAACGAAGAGAAGATGTCAATGATAATCTTCCTTTTAGTCGTCTAATTTTCGACCTTACAGATATAAATATTGAACTGGTACGACAGTTTATCAACAATAATTCACATTCAACTTATGGTGATATTATAGCTGAGATCTCTTTCTGTCTCTCATGGTACAATAGAACGAATTATCCATAATTATCTAAAGATGAGAAAAGTTACATCAGTTGGATGTCTCATTAACTCAATGATGAACAAAAGTAAGAACGAGTTAGAATCTGGCGAAATGTTGTGATGAATCATGACAATCATGCAATATTATAACAGATGAGAAGGCATGGATTTATCATAGATAGGTTAGGCACAAGTCAACTAACGCAAGCTGAATCAATCAATATGAATCATCAACGATTATTGCTCGCCGATATAGATTTGATGTAAAAACTTTGTTTTCTATATTATTTAAACCAAATAATCCTATTCTTACATATAGTATAGATAAAAGCAAGACTATAGAGCACAACTATTATATTGAAAATTGCCACAAACATGTTGTCAATAAAATATGGAAATAAAGAAAGTCAGTAGATGCAAAACATATAAAATTATTTCATGATCTCATACTCATCGGGGTGTGTCATGAATTATTTGACATAATAAGGTATCAATATAATGCAACATCTGCCCGTTTACATCAGATCTTGCATCATATGATGTTTGGTTAAATGACTATATCAAGCGTATTTAACTGATCAAATAAATGAAAAATCATTGACTCATACTATCTTCAGGAGAGTTAAAAATATTCCAGAAAAAAGTTTTAAAAAATGTTTGGCAAATTATTAGAAAAGATGACACTCTCTATAAATAATTATGATGACTATTTTTAATATTTTTAATAAAATAAAATAAAAAATATCGTTCTATTTTTATATATTTATTTAATGTTAACAAAACTTTTGGTTAACCATCAGTATAATTATATAGTCTATTTTAAGTAATATGTGAATAAAATTATGAAACTCACAATAGAAATTCTATTGTTCACACTCAATCAAAATTCTATTAAAATTAGTAAATAAACTTTCTTACTACGTGATAAAGAGACTATTCAATATACAGTTGATGACATTACATTCGTTTCTTTTATACATTAGTATTTTTTTTAATAATCATCTTTCTTTATTGAAGCTAGAAGATTCGTTCATAAATGTTTTATGAGAAATCTATTCTTCTAAACATTTTATATCATATAAAAGTAACTAGTCATGTTGAAAGAAAGCATAGATTTCTATTATAAAAAATCGACGTCAGTTGGAACGTCGCCTTAACAAGTGATGAGCAATCCCTTTTTTTTCCTTCTAGTAAATCTTGCAGCGGACATAATATAAACATCAAATTTCTTTCATGCTTTATTTTTCCACGAGAAAAAAAAAATGAGTCTAATTATAAGATCTATATGAAACTGACACATTCTAGAGTATGAGAAAAGAATACGCAGAACAACTTGGATGGCATCTCCACATGTAAAAGTAATCGTAAAATATAATCCTCTTAGAGAACTGAAAGCTATTATATTTGATTAGAACTGCTAGTGACGCTTTCATTCTCGCATAAAACTATGATATTCAATGGTCGATGTGGTAAAAAACGTCATAGATCAATTGTTTTTATATTATTTCCAACTATATTTCTTGTAACAAATGTATTATTCAATGTACCAAATAATTCACTTTTAAATCAAACTCAACTAATAAAACCATTCGATCAATCTCTATTATTTCCTATTAACGGTAGTATTAAATATTTAGGTAAAGCATGTCCAATTTATATTATTAATTTACCATCACGTTCTGATCGACGTACAGAATCTGTTGCTCTTATACAAACATTAGATTTACAAGCATTTATTGTTCCAGCTTATTCAATTCATTCACCTGAAATTTATATTCTTAATCAAAATCGTAATAAACTTTTTTTAAAATTAACTGAACTAGCTTGTTGGGCAAGTCATATGCGTATGTGGATAAGTATTGTTAATAATACATCTTCTCAAAATAATAATACGTGGTCAATTATATTTGAAGATGATATTGATCTTGAAATCGATACACCATATATAATGCAATCATTACCATATTCAATATGGAATGATGCTGATTTAATTTATCTTGGTCATTGTGCTAATCCACCTGGAAAACTTATTTATCAATCATCAAAATATATTTATCGTCTATATCAAGCTCTTCATCCAAGTTGTACACATGCATATGCAATACGATCAAATACAGCTGAAAAACTTATAAATTTATTATCAAAACCTTCACGACCAATTGATGATTTAATAATAAAACTTGTTGATAATCAACAATTAATTGCTTATAGTATTCATCCTCCATTAGCAATACAAAAATTAGTTTCTAAAACAAATCCATCAGATGTTAATCAAATAAATCGACAATCATTAATGTATCATATTCAATTAACAATTTATACATTTATACAATGGTGGAATGGTGTACAACCTTGTAAAGCATTAAATAAATCAACGTTAAAAAAAGCTAATTTAACTAAAGCAATATATTGGAGAAAAATGTATGAAAAAGGTATTTGGAAAAATTACACTTGAAACAATTTATCTATATTATCATTAAGATGTCGATGTATATATATCCTGCCTCTCTTATATAGATATTATGCCATGTGGAACATTAATATTAAAAACAAAAAAAAAAGAACGTGTCCATTTTTCTGTCAATGAGAAATGCGTCAGTCAATAGCTAATAACAACATTCAATAATTATTGTCGATTGTGATATAAAATTTAAGTTATTTTATACAGACTTAAATGAACTTTTAAAAATAACTTAATTATCTGTCAAGGTTATGACACATAATGCATGTAATAGAAAACTTTCCTAACTACGACATTTTTTCTTTGTATTAAAATAAAAAGGAATAGCATGTAAAACGTATCCTGTAAACAAAAGAGTTCACTATGATATATTAAAATTCTTCATAGCATGACTTCACAAAATAAATAGACACATGTTGGTAGGCTGATTCAAATCCTGTTTTTCTTTCTCTATAGACCTTGAATTTTGAGATAATCTTATACTTTTATAGTATAGATATTAATAAGCATATTTCTCTGTTAGAGAAAAAAAAAATTGTTATTCAATGTTATCTTTGTTATTTAACATTTTTTAAACCTACTTAGGGCATACCAAAAGTACTGGCAGTGACACTTTAATACCCTATAGTAGACTTTAAGAAACTTTCTTTCTATATAGTCTGATAGAGAAAAAAATGCTCTATCTTTCAATACTATTTGATCGTACTTCAGCTAATCTCATAATATTAAATTATCCATAAAACCTATTTCGGCTGATTATGTGCTGGTTGTACTAGATTACAACGTGTGAGAACAGACTAGTTTTCAATCCCTCAAGATATTGTATGAACAACCAAAATATACCATAAGATGCAGCGTGAAAAGCTCTACAATTTACATAAGGCCATTTATTTTATAGCTGCACTTTTTGCTTTCAAAATCGATAAAGTTTTGAGGGATCAAATTTTTGGTATTGAGAAAATTGGTCGCATAGAATTTTCCTTTTTTTGAAAACAATTACAATAAGCTTTACTGTATAGATTGTAGAGCTTTTCACGCTGCATCTTGTGGTATATTTTGTTTTTCTTTTGGTAAAGCATATCAGGTGATAAACAATGAAATAACAAAAATGAATTCGTTGTGTATCGAAAACATTGTCTTTTTCGCATCTTCACGATTTGATTGCTCCAAATTTTGTCGATTTCGAAAACAAAAATTGCAGCTATAAAATAAGTGGTCGTATGCAAATTGTAGAGCTTTTCACACTGCATCTTATAGTATATTTTAGTTATTAATACAACTAGTAAGAAATCGAAAACCGCAATGCAAAACTTACAACCAGCCGAAATTGGTTTTATAGATAATTTAATACTATGAGATTAGTTGAAGTACGATCAAATAGTATAGAAAGATAGAGCATTTTTTTCTCTATCAGACTATATAGAAAGAAAGTTTCTTAAAGCCTACTATAGGGTATTAAAGTGTCACTGCCAGTACTTTTGGTATGCCCTAAGTATTTTATAAAGAAATTTAGTATCTCTTTCTATGTAGAATTTCCTCAAATATATTTTTATAATGTTAAAAACTGAAGATAATAATACTATTGAGAGTATTGCCTTAAAATGTTGAACATCATGTTATTGTATCATACTGTTATACTTTACTCAAAAAATATATGATAATCAATGATAATTCAAATCCACAAGGTTAGGAATTAATTAGTAACATTACTCGGAAACCTATTCAAAAGCTAGTACATTAGACAAGTTTTTACATCGTATATACTCTAAAAGTGTATCAATATGAATGAGTGATGGACGATGATGCACGTTTAATATTTGATCCAGATCATGATTAATGTGTATTTGAAAAACTATCAATACCTTTTTTCTAATACTAGGCCGTCTTTAAGGATATATTATTTATGGTAATACTTGTCAATCAAAAAAAAAAGGTATGAATAAGTTCGAATTTATAGAAATGTCTATGAAAAGGTGTGTTGTAGACAAGCTGAAAGAAAAAATATTGAAAGACGAATGGCTAAGATAAATTTTAATTAAAGTCAAAGCGAGATTTTGAAGAGATTTTATCGTAATTTTTATTGCGTGTATAAAGTGAGTGAATATGGTTGTGTTCGTGAAGAGAAGTTGATGACCAATATTCATATTTCAGATCCGTGTTTTTTTTTAAATGTCATTTTCTGTATTTTTTATTTTTGTATATAAATACTTTGCATCTCAATTGGTTTGTCTTCATTCGATGTTTAATTCCGTGTTATAATGACAATAAAATGGTGTGTTCAAAATTTAAAAGAAAAAAAAGCTCATGACATTCATTATAACAATTATGTCTGACGAGTTCTATAAACTGTAGTTGATTAAGAAGAAAATGAGAAGAGTAGTAAGTTAAGCATGCTCTACAAATTACAGCTCATATAAATAGAAATATTGAAACTCAATATTTAGCGAACTCTATAAACTGCAGCTCATTAAAAGTCAAACTGAAAGTATAAGTTTTATTAAAATTGTTATGAGTAAATTTTTTACGAATTTAAACAATGAAAATTTGAGACTTAAGATTGTGTTCTATTTGAGTAATTTAAATCGAAAAAAACCAAACGAAATTGAATTTAACAGTTTTTGAATTTCGAGTTTATGTCCGCATATGAGAAGACTCCAGCAGAGAGAGAGAGAGCATCAAAAAGAAAGTGGTTTATCCAGATAACGTTGACTTTAGGCGTTTGTAGTTTATTATTGCTTTTCCATTATTCTATTGGTAACTAGTACAGAATCAGTAATAAATAATACCTGATAGAGATTAACTGCCATAGTCGGAAAAATAACTACTATAAACAAAAAAAAAAGTCTATCATTATGATCACAGCCGCTTCGTCTTTACTCGATGTAGATCAGCCATTATCGCCAGTTATTTCATTTATTAATTCACAAAAAAGCAGATCTTTTCTCGTTTCAGATGATCATATTTTCAAATTGAAACAGCTACGAAATATTGAAAATATAATTACACTTAATGACTATTCAGTAAAAATTCATTCAAATTTGAATAATCAATTGATTAAAATGATTGATAATTACAGTCACCCGACAGATGACGAAAACATTGAAGTACATGATAAGACTTTCTACAGTACTTTTTCACCTTTTTATAGCCAACTTATGGAAATATCTAAGTCTGGCAAATAGTGCTAATTATGAAATCGAAAAAATATAATACAAATCAGTAGCATATGATTGTCTTGAATTTGTAAACTTCTAAAAATGTAAATGTGATTCTTGTAAACTTAAAGTAAAAGAGGTCTACTTGCACCTAATAATTATGCTTATGTGAAATGTTTGACTATATGATAAAAATAATGTCTATTTTAAATGTCAAAATGTAATGAACATATTATCCGGAACAAACAAATGATCCATCAAAAAGTTTTCAAGGTACAATTTATTGTTCTGATCAATTTGAAACATCAAATCATCCTCGAACAATGTTTGTTCAAATTTATTTTATTCAAAAAAATTTAAATGTTTGCAATGAGTAAGAGCCCGTCCAGTAGTGGCAACAGTAATTATATTTGTACTCTTTCCAGCAAATGGATACCAATGTCTTGCTTTCTATTGTTAATGATTTCATTTGCTAGCTTACTTAAATAAAAACATGCCTAAGGACTAGTAGCGCCGGTGACGTGAAAATATCACTCCATGAAATACTCTGTTACCTACTGGAGTTTGTTCTGACCGCTTCCAACTGAATTTATATTATTGATGACTAGTTGTGAGTAAAATTTTCGGTCGAACTATTGAAATCGAATTTTTTCCATCGACTCAGTAGTTTATCTTCAAAGTTGCGGTTTGATCAATGATTGATGGAAAAAACTGATATTTCTGTAATGGAATGAAGCAATTTGTAATAATAGAATGTAAATGATTAATAGTTTTCTGCCATAGCTCATCGATCAATGCCATTGGCAGCTGTCCTTAATGAATTGATGCTGGCGTAAGCTTGATAGTCTTTATATGAAAAAGAATGTCGAAATTCAAGATGTCGCTGATAAACTTCTAATAGTTGTAATATTCCTCTATTTTCAGTTATGTGTACTCTACTTTTAGCATGTCTAGCAATCTTTGTCATCATTTCCGGAAATGAAAATACATTTACGGGTTGTTTGCTAAACATTCTTCTCCCACAATAGATCAGTCTAATTTCTTACAACATTTGTCTCTGACACGACCCATGTAAACAGCAAACGCAGAATATACGCGTTCATACTCTAAAACATATTAATTAGATATCTAGTGAACGTGGTAAGACATTTTTCTATTTCTCGAGATGCATGAATACAAAAAAAATGTTTTGCCGAAGACCATTAAAACTGAAAATTTTTCGAACGTATTTGAAAATTTTTTTTCAATGAACGGATGAATATGTGCTTGGGTGGGTGTGGGTGTGAGGGTCAGTAGGAGATCTATTCCCACACCCACACCCACACTCAAGATTTCCGTTTCTCAACGACTTGACTGTAAGAAATTGGGAGCCACAAATCAAAAGCTAAACAATAATGGTCGCCATATTCCAATTATCGAATATCCTCATCTTACTCTACTACGTCTTATCAACGTTCATGATGATTATGTTGAATAATTTTTACTTGATATCAAAACTCATTTATAAAACTTTATCTGCTTGATAATCAATTATGACTCACTGCAGAGAGTTATTCACAATTTCACAATAGATGTGATACAAGTCAATTGTGCTAAAGTCACAAGTTTCTATATCCAGAAACAATTGGATTTTTCAAAACAATTTAATGGTTACTTTCCTCATGCGAAATAATTATTATTGTTCTTTAAATAATTCAATAAACTAAATAATTAAGGAGATACATGGTTTTTCGAATACTTTGTTACAGGTAACAAAATAGGATTAAAAGGAAACAACAATTTATATATTAGTGAAACGTAACCAATTTATTTATTTCAAAATGATTTGATATGTCAAAGAAAAATAATACATGTATAAACGTATAGAAAAATTGTCGTAGAAAACAAATTTGATGAACTCATAGCTAGAAATCTAGTTTTAAAATATCCTGTATATGTTTATATAATATCAGACTACGTAGAAAATTGATAACTCTTAAAGTACTCAGGTTAATTAACGATTATTCATTTCAACAATTGAAGAATATAGATTTAATTTCTCTATGAATACTTATGTAAATCATTTATTCGTTCTCTCAAAGAGACAATTCGATGATGATCGAAGCGGAATTGTGAGACATTCTTCTTTTGTATATATTCTATTACATAAAAATAAAGACTCATTATAAATATTGATCTGTTTTTAGCAGATACTTTTGTGACATACACAATTGGAATGAGTGTTGTAATATAAGCACTATAAGGATATAAAAGAAACGCGTGGAACGTTAACTTAAGAAAGTCAAGATCCGTTTGTTCTTTCAAATTGAAAGCATCTAACTGTACAACTAACACAAAATATCATATTTTAATTCGAATGAAATAAAACTATTTAGAAGAAATAATACAGTAAGTATATATGAAAGATATTTATTTAGTAAATGTATTGAATTCTGCTCAGAACAGAAAACTGAACTCGAATTTGTTCAAATACTTATCAGCTGAACATGACATCATTTTTTTTTGTGTGTGGATGTGAGTGTAGATAAGAGTTGAATAGAACGCACATCCACTTACACCCTCATCTAGATCGCCTATGCGCAGTTGTTATATATTGATAGAACAATTAAACCTATAATTGCATATTAGCTATAACTAGTTAAAGAGAAGTTTAAAGGGAACAAATGTGAATGGATGAATTCGGAAATTAGATGTTTTCCAAGGTTTTCAAGGGGAAGGTTCTATTGGGATGAGTATAGTCTCAGTCGGGGCATTCTCATAAACAGTACTGTGTCAGCCAACATGTGTCTAGGATATATCATTTGGAAAAGAAGCTAAAGATACTTCTATCAAATAATGACCGTTATTTCAATCAATAGTTGCTATGAAGTCATGTTTTGATTAGCTACACTGACAATGTTGACATAGAAAACATGACCCCTTACAATGTATCTTCAGATAAAAAAAACAATAGAAAAATGACGTCACATTTTTCCATAAATCTGTAGTTTCTTAACAAGCAATAATAAAGAAAAAAAGCTCTTGGTTGGTCTTCTAAAATATAATTCACTTAACAGAATACAAATAGCAATCGATATTTATGAGTATTCATAATATCAGATATTCTGAACAACAATGAAAGAAAAAACGAAGCTCATTCGTTCTTTCATTTCATTCGTTCAATTATTTGTTTATTGTTGATTTAGACTATAAAAAAAATGTATATCATTAATCTCATTGGCAGTTGGTCATTGACGAGATCGGTCAAACAATTGAAATGAGCACATATATCTAAAAGACAGAAACATACATCGAAGTGTAGAAACAAATGGAACACTTATCGATTAAATTAGATGATTTACCGGACGAAATTCTTTTGATTATTTTCAAAAAATTAGACAACTTTGCAATACTTTATTCTTTAACAGGTGTCAACAAACGGTTACATAAAATTGCACATGATCCAGATTTTACAAGTCATTTAACTTTATTCAAACACTTAAAGTACGCTTCCGTCTCTGCATTACCAGATTCAACACTTTCTCGGTTTTGCTTACAAATTGTACCTGAAATTCATCATAAAATTAAATGGCTTAATGTGGAACCAGCATCTATGGAACATATCTTTCTAGCTAAAAATTATCCTAATTTATATGGCCTTGGTGTATATGGTATTGATGTATCAAGTGCTATATCTCTCTTTACTGGTGAGTCAGTCTACTTCAATTATTTTAATTCTAAATAAATGAGAAAAAAATTTTAAAAAAATGAACAAAACTCGTTCTATTATATTAATAATATAGTTAAGTAGATCAGATCACTGAGTACTCTAGGTATACATTTGTATGTTGCATTATTAGTTTTATATAAATTGAAAAAAATGCGTAGTATAATTTAAACAATATTAAAAATGATTTGTTTGTTTCTCAAGACTTTTATTTTTATTTAGACGATACTGCATTTACTCATGTACCCAAAAATCAAATATCATCGCTTGTTATCGATACTAGTAAAAATAAAAAAAGAATTTTCACAGAAGATATCAATACAATTGTGCTTACACATGTCTTTACTATGTTCAGTAATTTGAAATATTTACATTTCAATTCCACATCACCCTCTTATCAACTATTATCCTTTGCTATCTTACCTCCAATTGTTACTTCTTCAAACTTATTAGAATTACATGTTTCTCTAGAATATTTGTCTGACTGTCTTTATTTTCTTGATGGACGTTTCAACGCACTTCGTGTCTTTCATGTTAACGTTTTGAGTGGTGACAAAGATCCACCACAGATCATTAATAGGGTAGATTATTTTCATTAATATTTAATTTCAACGAATTCATTATATTGCTTTTCTAGGAAAATTTACCTAATTTAAGATATTTTTCACTGTACTGTACCTTCGAGACCGTTGTTTATGATGAATTAATTATACCACTTCTGTGTCGAATGCTGAATTTAGAACAACTCGATTTGGATATTGTAGTTGAATCAAAGACAACATTTATTGATGGGAATGATTTAAAAGAAAATATTATCAATCATATGTCACGATTAAATACGTTTACATTTAGTATTCGCTCATTGGTTGATCTGCGTAATCAAACTGAATTAAGATCAAATGAAGATATTCAACATACATTCAAAAATTTTAAATATAATCAAATTATTTCTTATGTTGATCATTTTCAAGAAAAACAATATAGTCAATGTCATATATATTCATATCCAAATAAACGGAAATATTGGAATAATATTACAAATAATTTTCCTGGTGGATTATATAAATATGTTCGTGAAGTATCATTATATGATGAACGTCCATTTGAACATGAATATTTTCTTCGCATTGGAGAAGCATTTCCATTTATGGAAGAGTTAACTATAAATAATAAGAAACCACAGATGAACAAATTACATAGAGAATCAAAGAGCGGCAATGAAGATTTCTCAATTATTAAATATCCGCATCTTACCCGAGTGAAGTTTTTGGCAGTTCATGATGATTATGTCGAACAATTTCTAGTTGATACGACAATGTGTTTGCCGAATAATGTTTTTCTTGCTGTGTGCGGTCAAGCATTGGAAAGGGTTACGGAAAATTTCACAAGAAATACAACCCGAATCAACTGTGCAAAACTGCGTCTTGTATATCTAGTTGGTAAATATGAAATTACTCAACAATTAAAAGACTATTTTCCTCATACCAATGTTGTACGCCGATTAGTGTAAATGCTTATGATGCTAGCGTCAATAGATGTCACATTATGACGCTAACCTATGTCCAGTGAATTACACATGTATACAGAGCGTCTCATAAATAACACCTCGATAAGTAATTTAAATATCTCCGTTCTGGTTCAATTCAAATGGGCTAATTTTTCGGTTATTGGTAGAACTTTACTCAGAATTTTTTTGATACGGATCATGCAAGTAAATACTACAATTAGTTATTATGGTTGGTCTCATGAAAGAAATTTGGCCTGTTCTCA
>CAJNOL010001395.1:0-51081 GCA_905250125.1 Rotaria sordida | reverse complement strand
AGATATATATGTGATAAAAATTTCATCTCTCTATGTCAACAAAAAGTATGAAAAACATGATGAACAAATTTGATAATGGAATAAAATAATTAATTTATCTTTGAAATCGATTGTATTAGGTTCAGAGATTACAAGAAAACGTGACCAAGCATCGTCTTTGAATGGTCGCATATCTATAAGACAATTAAATGATTTATTTTTAAATGTAAATTAAACCAAATTGGAAAAACTGGTGATTTTTTGATAAAACATTCGTCGTTTTTTACTATGTTAATTGAAACATCTTTCATGTTGTTCAATCCCAGCATAAGATGGAAATCATGATCAAATTTTATTTTATTTCTATTAGGGGATGTATAAGATGAGATGCACATAGGTGTGTTTCAAATCTTTATTTTGGAAGAAAAAAAAAAGAAAAACACAGAAAAGGAAAAGGAAGGACGCGAGATGGAAAAATGTACTCGACTCCTCTCTCTCTCATCTGATCGAACTACAGAAAAAAGGTGATAATATATATCGGATGGCCCATAAGTAAGGAAACGGAACAAAAAAATTGAATATCTCTATTAAGACTTGACCAAAGAAGCTCATTTTTATATCAAGGCTAGAGACCTATTCACACTCCAAATCCATACGGACAAGGTTAATGAGAACCTCTGTTAAGTATCATTAGTGACCTCAATAAAAAACTTCACCTTTTCACAAATAGGAAAAATTCATTGTATAGGGTACCTCAAAAGTCAGTTTCCTGAAAGGAAAACTGAATATCTCGATAACGGTTCGAGCGAACAAGTTGATATTTTGACTAAAGATAGAGGCATGTTCATACTCTAAATTCATCCGAACAAGGTTAGTGTGATTCTTTGTTAAGTATATTTCTTTCTTTTCTAATCTGTGAAAAAGTAAAATTTTTTGTTCAGGTTAATAGTGATACTTACAAAGGTTCTCATTAACCTTGTCCGTATAGATTTGGAGTGTGAATAGGTCTCTAGCCTTGATATAAAAATGAGCTTCTTTGGTCAAGTCGTAATAGAGGTATTCAATTTTTTTTGTTCCGTTTCCTTACTTATGGGCCACCCGGTATATATATGGAGGGGAGAGAGAGAAAACGTGGCGGACGAATGTATTACATGATATCACATAACAAAGAGATATACCTAACAACAAAGAGTGATACTAGTGATATCATGTAATTCAATAGAAAAGAAACGGCAAAGGAAAAAAGACCTGGAGGATAATGGAAGATGAGTCCATAACAATTTCATTTTTTAAATCTTCTAGTGATTTATCAAAATCATTACAATAGACGAATTGAGATTTATTTAATCGATGACGATGAATAAGTGAATAATGATGAGATTATTCCAAACCACATTCAATAAATTAATAAACAAAATCATGAAGATATTGTTTTCGTTGATGTCAATTAGACTTTGTCATGAATAAGATAACTTATTCATAACAATTCTATTCTCATTTGCAAATGAAATATTATCATTTTTTTCTTTTCATTAGTTTTTTCCTTTTATGCGTTTCATTTTTTCCTATAGTAAAACACCCAACTAATCTAAGTGATCAACATAAAATAAAAAGAAAAACAAACGAAAATAAGAGAAAGACGGATGAAACAAGTTGTAAAAAACAAAACAAGATTAAGGGACAGTTAAAATATGGAAATAAAACCATACACTCACTCATAGAAAAAACAAGATTAACTTACGTAAAAAAGAAACTAAATCAACAATATTGATATAGATAGATTATATATTAGCAGTTTCTTTTTGTTATCGATCAAGGATAAGATGATGATTGAAAAACATGAAGCATACTTCGTTGTGATGTTGGTTGAATAAATGCAGCTATAAAGGATAAATAATCTTTATTTTGTCTTCAATTAAAATTTTCAAATGTTTACCTGTTGGTTGATTTAGTGATTGACCATATTGTTGATCAGAAACTATTGGTTGCTGTTGTTCGTACATTGGTGAGTATGTATTAATTGGAGTAAGTTGTTGTTGATTTTGTAAACGACTATTTTGTTTCATCATAAATGATGATGAAAAAACTGTCTTCATTACTAGTACTTCACCACGTGAACGTATCTGATTAAATGTTTTTACTGTAAAAATGAATTACAAATAAAAAAAACGTTTACTTAAGTTTTATTTTGTTACCTTTGATCATTAGATGTTATATATGGATTATAATTTCGATAACGATAACCTTGTTGTCTACCAATACTTTGATCAACAAAACTAACTAATGGACGATTATATGTTAATTTAGGTTGTTGAGAATTATAACTTATTTGATATGATTCAGGTTGGTCTTCAGCTGAATGTACTGGCGATGTTTCTTTTCGATCACATATTTTAGCTTCTTGATTCCAATATAAACCAGCTGCACATGGTCGAACATAAAGTAAATCACCATTAGATCGTATATAAGCATAAGCGCTAAATGCAAATGGACAATATTGTTTGCAATCATGTGATGCAGTCATACATAGGTTTGGTACAGTATCTATTAATAACAAAAAAAAAATTATTATTTAATTTTAATCTAAAAATAAAATTCAATGAGCATACTTCGCCCACAAGTTGAGGCATATGATTATCGTCCATCACAGACCCAAACATAATCTTGTTTATAATCGCTTGTTTTACAAATTTAAAAAATGAAATTTGAGACTTAAGATTGTGTTCTATTTGAATAATTTAAATTGAAAAAAAACAAACGAAATTGAATTTAACAGTTTTTGAATTTCGAGTTCATGTCCGCATATGAGAAGACACCAGCTGAGAGAGAGAGAGAGAGTATCAAAAAGAAAATGGTTTATCCAGATAACGTTGACTTTAGGCCTCTGTAGTTTATTATTGCTTTCTCATTAGTCTGCTATGAGTTTCAAAAAAACACGAAAGATATCCTATTCTGCCTGATTTTGTCCATATATCTCACCATCAACAAATGACAGAAGCTTAAACTATTCTTTTTCAACGTACATCATAGAATTCTCTAATACTTTTCCACGAGAAGAATTCTGTGAATTATATTGATGAATTTTTTAAATGACAAAAATTGAAGATCTTCGCGATGTTATTATAACTTTCAGAAGTTTCAAGTGCAAAAATCAAACTTTGGTGACCTTCTAATTAGTGGCGAAGTCAGAAAAAAATTTGCAGGGGAGAACCAAGTCGGTTCGAAAAAAACACGAACCGATCTCATCTATGATTTGTACAAGAAGCTTAAAGGTTTCTGAAGGTGGCTGACTCACTACTTCTAATTCACCGGCCTATTACTCTATATGAGATCATGTCAAGAAATACAAGTCGTTTCTCGCCGGAAACATGGTAGACATACATATTGGAAGCAGGAATCTGCCGAAAATTCACGGATTCGGATACTGAAATTATTGATCTGGCAATGAAACATGCAAAAAAAAAAGATTTGAGATTTGCCTAATATTTTCCATAAGCATTCATGATTCTTGTACTGTTTCATTTGAACTTTGTTTTTTTAATGGAATTTTTCATTAACAGTCTTCTAGAGAATTTAATGTTATACGATTTATCAGTGTTGAGATATTTGTAAAATATTGGATATATTGCCATCATCATTTTGACTCAAGTAGTGTAATGACACGCAAGGTTTACAATGGAACTCTAAAATAAAATGTTTTTTTTTTACACTCTACTAACACGAGCAAAGTGTATATGTGCACTTTGTATTCGTCGACAAAGTGTACAAAAATGTATGTAGAACAAACTTTTCACAATCTAATAGAAAAAGGTATTCGTACTTTTTTCTTTAAAGTTAAATAAAATATAGTTCAATACTTAAATAACAAATGACTAATAAAAACATGTACAATTTCATAATCTGACACATTAACAAGAAAATGAAAGAGCAAAACGAACATGATTTCACCTAACAAACATAGACATTGTAGATAATATTTCAATTTCATTATCAACCGTAGAATGCACACCTCCTCCGACAAAATTTTATTTTTACTCCAAATTTCATTTAATTTCAATTGATTTTTCTTCATGAATCATAAATCTGAAGATAGAATTAGAACCAAAAATTATCTTTATTAGCATTGATAAAAACAAAAAGGAAGAATCGAATTAGTATTGATATTGAATTGAATCAGTTATATATGCAATACAATACAAATGCAATGCAAATATCGATTGAGAATGAGAAAAAAGATGAAAAGAAGGCATATCTAGTCAATGATAAAATCGGATGCAACATGTCATAATCTACTATTATATAAACTTAATCTTTAATTTAATATTATATAGAGTTGCTGAAATTAAATTTTAAATTTCTTCAGTAAAGTGTACAATGTTGTACACTCTATTTTTTTATGTAACGTGTAAAACAGAGTGTATTTTGCAAGTAGTAGATGTTCTATACATTTTGTTTCTGCTTGGTACACCTGCTATTGCAAATCTTGATGACACGTAGTTCATTATCGCCATCTATATTTCAATTTCAGAGAAGAATCAAATATCTAAGATTAAAATTACTTAATTTTGTTACTATACAATTCAAAAAAAATTATTGTATTTAAAAAGAAAATCAAAGCGCCATCTATATCGTCATTTGTCATAGTTTCCTCCATTAGTTAAATACTCCAATTAAATTATTTTGACTCTCTGCCATTTTGTTTATTTTCCGTTTTCATATCTTTGTTTCTAAGATCATTGACTGTCATCAGTCATTCAATCGGTTGTTTTACCCACTATTCTCATATAATATTTTCGTTCTTTTTCTTTTTTTTTGCATCGTTACTTCGAATGTCGAATGTCTAGTTCAGGGGGAAGTAACCCAAAAAAACCACGTATCGATTCAAATAGTTTACTTTCTGGTTTGTATTTTTTTTTGTTCATTCTTCTCGTTGAAGTTTTCAATAACAAAAAATTTTTTTTTTTCATCTAGCTATACCTACTCGAATGCCTTTAGCAAATGGTCCTAGTACATCAGGTACTCGTCCACTTGTTGCATTACTTGATGGACGTGATTGTACAATTGAAATGCCAATATTAAAAGATATGGCAACGGTTGCTTTTTGTGATGCTCAATCAACATCAGAAATTCATGAAAAAGTTTTAAATGAAGCAACAGCTGCATTAGTTTGGCATGCAATAACATTAAAAAAAGAAGATTTAGCAAAATTTAAAGCATTAAAATTAATTGTACGTATTGGTTCAGCATATGATAATATTGATATAAAAGCAGCTGGTGAACAAGGTATTGCTGTAGCAAATGTTCCATCACAATGTGTTGAAGAAATGGCTGATACAACATTAAGTATGATATTAAATTTATATCGTCGTACAGCATGGTTAGCACAAACAGTTAAAGATGGTAAACGTATATCAACACCCGAACAAATTCGTGAAGTTGCAACTGGTTGTGCAAGAATTCGTAATGAAACATTAGGTATTGTTGGTCTTGGTCAAGTTGGTATGGCTGTTGCTTTACGTGCAAAAGTATTTGGTTTTAATGTTATATTTTTTGATCCTTATCTTTCTGATGGTATTGAAAAAGTTTTAGGTATGAATATTTGAAAAAAAAAAAAAAGAAAAGAAGAATTATTTGATTTTTATTTTCCTTAATAGGAATTACTCGTATATTTACATTACAAGATTTACTTTATCGTTCGGATTGTGTTACACTTCATTGTTCACTTAATGAACATAATCATCATTTAATTAATGATTTTACTATAAAACAAATGAGACCTGGAGCATTTCTTGTTAATGTATCACGTGGTGGTCTTATTGATGAAACAGCATTAGCTGTAGCATTAAAAGATGGTCGAATTCGTGGTGCTGCACTTGATGTTCTTGAAAATGAACCATACAATTTAGCTGCTGGTGAGAATCTTCTTTTTTTTAGAAACTATATATGTGTTATATAGAATTATACCACTGATGAGAGACAGAAGTGTAGAGTTTAATTATTTTTGCGGGTACAGACATATAGTAAGTGATGCAATAATACTAAACTTCGAAAGAATCAATTCAATATTCAGAGAGATGCCATGTAACCAGAAGATCTGCCCTATGACCTTGTGAAAAATCTATGCAAAACAGTTTCAATGATAGGAATTATTACGTTTTTCCTACTTGTGGTGATGAGATAGTGTCCATCCATGGTTACGTCGTCCTCTCGATCTCTCCATGGGATAAAACATTTTGTATAGAAAATGATTTCTGTCATAGATCGTGTCAATAATGTCCTCCTCTAATCACAACAGCGCCCTCTTTTTTTCTTCTTCAACAATTCCTTAACAACGCTTTCTTATTAATCATTCATTTTTATTTGATTTCTTTTAGGTCCATTAAAAGATGCCATTAATTTATTATGTACACCACGAACATCATGGTATAGTGAAGCTAGTTCACAAGAACTTCGAGAAAATGCAGCACATGAAATACGTCGTGGTTTAACTGGAAAAATGCCTGGTTCACTTCGATATTGTGTTAATAGAGATTATCTTAATGTATCACGTAAGTAATTCAAAGACGACTCCAGAATTGGATATATTGAAATAGACTTTCTATATATTATTGTATATATTCTACGATGTACTGTTGTCATGTTAATAAGATGATGTCATCTATTGACATGACAACAATATGCAGTAGAATAGTCTATTTCAATATATTCAATTCTATAGGTAAAAGTTTCTATTCGTGTTGAAAAATTTATATTTTTAGGTTCAACTTATGATGGTGTTCTTAATGGAGTATCACCATTTTCATCATTATTTCCATTAGGTGCTCCATTTCTTTCTCAAACAGCAGCTAGTCAACTATTAGGCGATTCATCTATTCAACAAACACTAACTGGAACATCAAATAGCAGTACACCATCATTACTTTCATCTGCTGGTAATAATTCATCTGTAGTTGTACCACTAAATATTGGAGAATCAGCTCTACAATCAGCAGTTAAATCAGCTGCTATTTCACATGGAAATAATAATGGAGGAGATTCGGCTAGTGGAGATTAACATATATTGAAAATTATTATTTGTTTTTTTTTTGCTTGCTTCTCATTTGTTGTACATTTATTTCATTGTAGTTTGCTTATGTATGTGCGTCTGTAGTTTTTCATTTCACACGAATCCTATCTACATGTATGTTTTGTGTGGGATATATATATATATATATATATACATATATATATATATTTGTCATATGTTTCTTTAAATACTTATCTGTTTCGGCTTATAAAGTAATTTGTTTTCGTTGACTTGAATTAATAGTTCCTTTTCTTTTCTTTTCTTTATACACACAAATAAAACTTGTGTTCATAAACACTTATACATGAAAACAAAAATAAAAAGATATATCTATAAGATATTTGTTTTAAATATTAAAAAAATATTCTATGTTAGTTTTTGTAGAATAGAATTATATGTAATGTAATATGGAATAATAGACTTATGTACGAAGCATGTTACGATCAAGGTAGATAGTTATTGTATTTAAAAAAAGAAAGTGCTTATTTTCATTCATAGGTAGTATATGAAGCATTAATTAAACATAGATCGTTCATGATTCAAGACAATTATTTGTTGAATTTGGTTATTTCATATCAATAGTAACAATAATTGATTTTATTACATGCATATTTGAATTAGGCATATACGAAATTTGAATATTTGTATTCGATTGTGAGTTTAGTTAATTAAGAATAGAGAGTACAAGAAAGCATTTCAATTTCTACAAACAATAGAAAACGTTATTCAACAATTAGAGGATCACTGTTATATCTCAAGAAATACTTGAGCTATGAGTCCTTACTAGTTCTCGAACATCGAATTAGAGTTCACATTCAGTGTATGCCTAATTTGAAAAAGTAAAATAGATGAATGTTCTTTTGTTCTAAACTTATTTTGCAATAGTATCATCACCAAACACTTAGTATTCTGCATCAAAATCCATTTGTATTTATTCTTGTGTGTATGACTAAATAATTATACTTATGAATTCATACAAAAATTTTTTTTTCACACTCTCAATGCACGAGCTGAAAAATGCATATTATATAGATTTTTAAAAAATTCATTTATTTATGCACTAATAAATAAATATATATATATATTTAAGTATAAGAAAAGATTATTAAAAATAAAAAAGAATGTTTAGATTAATATAAAAAAACGAAGAAGAAAGAATGGTACATGGTAATAAAGAAACATGCCGACGTCATGTACAGCCATCGGTAGCAAAAGGTGAAATAGGTTTGTTCACAAAGAACAGAAATTTTTATTCATTAGTTTTTGTTTGATTTAATAAAAAAGAGGCGTACATTTTTTGAATGAATCTTAAACCAGCTGGTTATTGGGTGAGTAAATTTATGATGTGTGATTGTATTTGATAAACAATCAAAAATAAAATTAGATTTCATTTTTATAGGATAAACTTTATGTCATTGAATACAAATAATGTATTTTATTTTATATATTGTTGAAAAGCTTTTGTTGTACTGATGTTCTAAGTAATCTATATCAAATAAAAAATTATAAAACTACTTGTTCGGGTTGCTTGATGTGGTTATATTCTAGTTAAATACCAAACAATCAACCTAACATATCTATTCCATAATTAAAGTTAATATTTAATTAATAATTTATTTTTTAAAAATTTCAAAAATTTTGAGATCTATTGCACTTCGTTTATTCGAATTAGCAATGTTTTTCGGAATGAAATGCAGTTATCTAATTAATAGGAAATTTTTCAGTTTTTCAAGATAGTAGAAGTTTAGCGTTTTTTTTTTATTGGTGGAACATTTTGAATCTAAGGTAGGTTCAGCAATCGGCATAAGATCTCTACAGGAAAGTGGACTCTCGAAAGAAGAATTTTGCGGTCTACTTTACTGAAAAACAGAATAATGGTGAAGTAGCAGTGTTCTTAAAAAATAAAAGGAATTCCATTACGGGTTTGTTCACTTTGTTGGATTGAGCATGTAAGTTTATGAAAGAGCCTCTCCTGTTGTCAAATTGCTTTTCGACCGAAATCATGTTTATTTGATGAGTAATAGAAAACTCTAGAATGGTTTGGTTTTCCCGGGCCTGCATTCTTGAGATATCGACAATAAGTTGTGATCACGTGGAAACTCGACTTCAAACTTTTCATGAACAATGTTCTCAATGAAATTAGTTCATTGAATAAATTATAACTTTTCTAATATCTCCTATTATAAGATAGGGAATATTCGAAATTCTCTCATATCTAAAAGCAAATTTTGTTTCTAAATTTATATCCGCCGAAAGAAAATACTAGGTGCACAATCAACTAGTTTCATCAAGAACTTTGTCCATACAATGTTCCGTACAGTTCTTTTTCACTTCTAACAAAGGAGTGCTACTTCAAGTCATTGGTAATATAAGACCCAACATTTCCTCAAGAACGTTTTTTAAGTCTGCTTCACCGTTGATGGCGATGAAAAATTTTGACTTTTTACAAGAATTTGGATACACTGCACAAATCTATCAATCTAATGAAATGAGAAACAAACGTTTGAGCCTAGTCTCATGACTTTGATCGACTATGAGACGAAAGTATTTTTGATTTTGAGAGCTTAGACTAAAAATTTTTCTCTAGCAAAACTAACGAGGAAACCACGCCAAGTGATATTTTGCTCGTAGGCAGGACCTCGCGAGACTAGAAAAAGCCTAAAAGTATTAGCTCCCTAGCTCTTCCTTCTAGAGTTGTAGTCGATTTACTGGGTTTTCGGCCCATGACAAGGTACTTAGAAAAAAGTCGAATGACGAAATTTCAACTTGAAATTTTGCCTATATGTGAGTCCCATGGTCTTTAGTATGCGCTAAAAGTTTCAATGAAAACGGATCTTTCTTTCTTGAGATGATGAATATATAAGAAAAATTATTTTTTCTCAGTTCTCTGTGAAATGTGAATTCATTATCTCGAGAAAGAAAGATCCGTTTTCGTTGAAACTTTTAGTACATACTAAGGGCAATGGAACTCACATGTAGAGCAAAATTTCAGGTCGAAATTTCGTCATTCAATTTTTTTCTAAATACCTTGCCACGAGCCGGAAACTAGTAAATCGGATATAGCTTCGGAAGGAAGACCTATGGGAGCTTTTCTAGTCTCACCATGTTCTATCTACAGATAAAATATCACTTCAAAAGCTTTTAATCACTTGTTGGGCTTTCCTCGTAAGAGTATAGATTTCATACAAAGTTTTCTTTTTAAATATTAAAATTTTCTCCGTTGCATTTACTTGATTCAAGTTCAATGCAAAGAATAATAATTCTATCAATATTAATAGATAATTAAGCAACTAACTCGACATCTTAAAAGTTCACTTCTAATATACATATTAATCAAGAGAAAGAACTTTCTTTTATTTTGATAGTTAAAGAACTTTTTGTAGTAGAACGAATGGATGTTTTCACAATACTTGTTCTTGTGTAATTGAGGGAAATTATTGAATGAGTTAATTTCTTTTTAAATAAAATAATCTTAATAATACTAATATATCTTTTCTTGTGTTTTTTTGACATGAGAAATGAGATTCTTAAAATTAGTTGTTCAGCTTGCTTCTTCTTGTTTCTATGTGCAAAACATATGCTTTTATATGTTTGAAAATAAATCTATTTAAAATATGATTAAAATTAATTTTTCTTATACAGTTCAAACAACGTGGTTATACAGATTCATCATTTGATCGTCAATTAGCAACAACAACTGGTGAAATGTTAAATCAAATTGTTGATTCAAAACAACCATCTGTAACTTCATCAAATAATTTATTATCTACAACATCATCTGTTAATAATCGACGACATCCAGTTAATAGAATTAAATTTAAAAAAAAAATCTCTTAATCTACACAATTTTTTTCTGTTAAGAATATTTCTAATCGTATATCCGATCATGATAATCGAAATTTAATACAAAATTATGGTGAATATTTCGGTCGAGTAAATAAATAGAAAAAACATTCAGATATAATTCTTAATCGTTGTTTTTGTTTTTCCTATTCAGGGTTTTGGTAAACGTTTAGTATCACAAACACCAGTATATAATCATGATTGGATTTTTTTAAATGAACCACGTCCTGCTCATCCTGATCGAGGTTTAACACAACATGATTATCGTGGTTTACCTCCACTCGAAAATCCTCAATCATCATCAATCATAACAAAAAATTCTAAAAAATCAAATAAACATTGGATGACAAGTTGTTATGATGATTTTGGAGGAGATATTGAACGTGTACCAAGTGAATTGATTTATCGTCATGATTACAAACGAATGCCAATTTATCCATGGCATTATTAAATCAAAAAAAAAAACGACAAATATTTTTTTTACTTTTATTTTTGACTTTCTTATAAACATAAGCACATTAAAAAATTTTTGTCTGACACTATATAAATATTGAATAAATAGATTTTCTTCAAAATGTGATTTTCTATTGAAATATATTCTTAACTAATAAAAAAAAAATTTCCAAGTGTAATTCACTAATCGAACTAATATTTTGTTCATAAGTAAGTCTCGATGAGACTAATTGAAGTTTATAAGGATTCATCTTCATACGTTGTTCTTCTCAAGTTATAACAGTTCTACTGAATCTTATATCTCTGGCACGTTATTTATAATAAAACAACACATCCTTTTTGAGCTGAAATTTTCAGAACATTTCTAAGTTCAATGAGATCTACCTATGGACAAAATTTTAGGTTGAAATTTCGTAATTCAATTTTTCTACAACTATCATGTCAGAGACAAAAAAGTTCAGTAAAATTGTAATAATCTAAGAAGGACAACATATGAGAACAAACACTTATATGGTTTTACTAGTCTTGTTAGGGCCTACTAATGATGAGCAAAACCAATCGTTTTTGATTCTGGTTTCGCGTTGAGTAGTACATGTACTAGCGAAAAGTGCAATATCATTTTGCTAGCACAAGACATCGTAAATGATCTCTAATATTTTCCCTCTTGAATATTCATGACTTTTCTTCATCTATTCTATACGTTTATGATTTCGACAACTATATTGTTTACGAAAAATAATGAATTAATCTTACTATCAAAATTGTCACAGCAAATATTGCAGTGATTTTTATTCAATAATTTTCTCATAAACTTTTAGAATATACGAGTCGTGACAATATGACATATGATACAAGTTTGGCACGACCATAAAAGGATATTACTTCCAATGAAAAAGTGTTGGTTGTAGTTCCATAGGGACTCGGAATCATCTTGCTCATATCTATGACCCTCTTATAGATAAAATTTCATTTCGATCGGCAAATCATACTTACGGACGTTCCATCGTAAGATAAGATTTACTGACAAAATTGATATGTTTTTGTTTTTTATGTTTTCTTATTGGTTAGATTTCCGCATCAGCTCAATCGCTTCTTGTCTCTTCTATTTTTATCTATTCGCTTAGCTGATCTATGATTACTGATGAGCAAAAAAAGAAAAATCAATGGATGTAAAGGCAATGACGAAAATTCAACATTAGGAAAGAAAAAAAATGAGAAAAAAAATCATAGTTGAGAGCACAATTAACAGACAAAGAATTTTCTCTCTCTCTCTCTCTCTTCTTCTTGATGCGCTTCATTGCCAACAGCATCAACATCTCTAGTTCTATTTTTTTTTCTTGGTGTTGTATGTTGTCAATGAAGAATATATTGAGACAAAAGGCTTTCTCTCGATGCTTATCTAGCTCTATCAATTTAGCATTCCCCTTTCTATGATATTTCATCGACAAGAGTGAATGCATGTGCATGTAGGCTGAAGTCAACATAGACAATGGTTAGAAGTACAATAAAGTAATGCATGCTGAAGACTTCCGTTGCTGTTGTATGATCGAACATTGAAAGATGAATAAAAGAGATATACAAAACGCATGGGAACTCCAGTAACCATTCAAATCGCTGCTGCTAATTATAGTGAATAGTAAGTTTTTTTTATGATCAAATATCTATTTCATTCATATATAAAGATTATTTTTCATTTTGTACGACATAATATGAATATAAATGTGTAGGTAAGCGTGCATAAAAATATGTTTTCTTTTTTTTTAATGTATGTATATTCAATATAATTAAAAACCTATGTAATAGACATATGATTTTAAAGTATTCAATTATTATTATTTATTTATTAATAGAAAAATCTTAGAAAATTTTTGTTCCGGAATATCTTTTCTTTTTTTGTAAGATCTGTTTTATTGAGTTTCTCTAAAGAAGAAAAAATAAGTTGAAGTTTTTAAAATAACATAAATATAAATGTAGAGTGGAATCTACCCTATATATTGAAGAAGAAAATGAAGTTTCATAATATAAAAATATGCAATTTACTCAATTGAAAACTTGATTGGAGAAAATAGTTTTGGTAATGTGTTTTTTTTGCACTTTAAAAATTGATTAGTTTTTGACAACTCAATAGAAAATTAATATACATTGAGATAGGTTTTTTTTTTTCGTCATATTTTTCAAACAATTTTAAATACATTGTTCAATGTCTACTCATAAGATTATCCATGACAAACATTGATAATCATCATTTCTGTATGAATAAACAAAATCTAATATGTTCAATGCTCTAATATCTATTCATTAGAAATTGTAAAAAATAAAAAAAAGAATATTTTTCTATTTTCTAACTCTGATCAATAGATAAGATTTATCTACTGAAAATATCTGTTTTTTTTTTTTCTAATGTAATAAGCATAGCTAATAGAAAAACAAATAATCGTAATTAATTCTATTTTTATTCTTATAGTGATAATCAATCGAGTTATCGTCGTCCACTGAGTGAACGTCGTGATCATGAAAATGCATTCTTGTTTAATTATGACGGTTCAACCAATAGTCAATATACTAAATATGGTACTAGTCCACTACTGTAAGTTTCTTTTTTTTGTTTTGTTTCGTCAAACAATATATTTTTATTAATTAATTTAAAAAAAAAAGTTTAAAATGAATAAGTACTTGATTGAAAACAAAATAATTGTTATTATTTTTTAATAAGAATCCTATTTTCACCAGATTTATTCAATGATACGATCAAATCAATGTGTGTGTTTTTTCTTTTCTTCTTTTTTGTCATTTTTTTTCTCTATTCTTTTTCCTGCTATTATTATTAGCCTTGACTTTTATGCAAGCAATGTTCCCATTATTCCCCCTTTTTTTTTTTATCAACATAGTTCATCTATGTGTTGTAGACAGGAGCAAGTGAGGAAAAAAAAAAGAGAGAAGAATGAAAGAACTAATGTTCTTTTCTAGTAAGCTAACAATACTAGGTTGTTAGTTAGATGTAAAAATAATATGCGTAATTCTAATACCCTCAGCGTCGGTTCGTCGTCGCGCTCAATGAAATTTTCGACACGGCACGCATGTGGTTCTTGTTCATTCTGACTGCGTGCTGTGATGATAGTAATAGTAGCAGACGGATTGTGTAACTAAATGCGAGAAAGCACAGGAAAAAAGGAAAAGAAAAAAGAGAGAGAGAGAGAGAGTGTGTCTATGTGTGTAAGCGCGCATGTTCATCATCGAACGTCAATGTTTCTATTCTGCCTTTCTTTTTCTTTGACTATGCAATGAGGAAAGACGAAGCCCATGCAACCGACAACGAAGGAAAATGGAGTGTATGTTAGTGACTGTTGTCGTTTTGAGGAGCAAACAAGAGGCGCGAGACAAAGCGCTACTCGTTTATGTGCATGTTCATTTATGAGTATGGTATTTGAAATGATCAATAATCTTGACGAGTGATTGTCAACTACGTAAACAAGTACTTGACATCTTTTAACAAATAAAAGAAAAATCTTCTTTGAAAAAAAAAAACAAAAACTTATCAAAATGACGATGGCAACAGTATGGCAACATGTTTCATTAAATGATCATCCAATGTAAGTAATATATGATAGTCTATTTTTAATATAAAAAAGATCTGTTTATTATCTGGTTATGTCAATCAAAAACGATTAGATATTTTGCGTGTATACGTCGTATTTAGTTTTGTTCGTTTGTTCGCTACTTATCTGTCAGACGTTTATTCATTCAACCGTTTATCCATCTACGTATAACCGACTTCGTGTCTATTATTTTTCTTTTTTTCATTGCTTATATTGCACGATTTTATAACGTTCGATTGATGTTCGCATGTTGGGATTTTTCATATTATTGGATAGAAAAAAAAAAAAAATCTTAGAAAGAAAAAATAGAATTTATATATTAGTTAGACTGGATTTTTATAGCCATTTGTGTATTGTGCAGATGTTCATTACGTTATATGTGTAATATTGATTAACATGGCAATAGCAGCTGCAGTTGCATATTGTCAACCTACATTAAATGCTTCTCTTCTCGGAGATACATCGTAAGTGCATTTAACTAATGTTTAAAAATTGAATATAGTTTTTATTCAATTTAAAATAATGAATTAAATATATTAAAATTGCTTGTAAAAGAAAATTAATTATTCCTAGATTAATATATATATTTTTTTTCATAAGGACACATGTTTCCAAAACAATATCTAATAAATTTTATCACATATTTATCTTCATGAAAATTAGACATCAATTATCTTGCAAGATAAAAATCAACGGAAACTCATTGAAAAAACAGACCTTTATTTTCTATGTTTATACATAATACATAGATCAGTTATTTAGTTCTTTCTCTATATATATACTCAAGTTAGACAGACTCCCGACTTACTTCTTTTATCATAATGATACGTCATGTAGCGACCTAGGTCTCTTCGGAAAAAAAAGAAAAGAAAAGAAAACTAAGGGAAATATGATCAAATATGTCGTATGAAACTAAAACAACAGATAGATTATTTTTAACGACAGAAGAGTTAGACCGATAGTGATGGACAAATTATTATGCGAGTGTCTCTTAGGTGAATATTATTGTTTTCTGATGTCTTAACATCAATAGACAAGACAACCCAAATACAAGCTTAAGATTAGTTAACATCTCGTATTACACATCGTTTGCGACTTCCAACATCTTTTTTCTATTCTTTCTCTATGCTATTTTGCTTTTCTATTCTCGTTAATATTTGTTGTTGTTGTTCTTATGTATATGTCGACCCATTAACGAACGTCATCTTCATATACTCTTTTACGTATTTGCTTGCTTATTCTTCATATGCTCTTCCGGTGACTATTGATATCATCTTTCGCTTTTTAAGCACGAGTCGTATTAAAATACATCGAAGAATATTATTGAAATTAGAATAGTTTATATTTCGAATGATTCTTACGGATCGTTCTCTGTAAGTCTGAATTTTTCTTTTTGTCCTTATGGTTAATTATTTTAATTTCTAATCTTTTTAAAATAATAACCAGTCATGAAACAACACGTCGACGTGGTGTTGATTTTGTTAATGACCAATCGTCAACACTTGTCCGAACATCAGGTCGACGTACATCCTCTACTCATCACGGTCTTCCTCTATCTGATCCATTAACTAATTTAAGTGGATCTATAACGAATGATGCTGATCCAATACGAATATCTACTATAAATTGTCTTGTACCTGCTAGTGTAAATTTTGCTACAAGGTGAGACTATTTGTATTTGTTAGAAAAACAAGAAGAATATATATGTTCGCTAGTTAACACTTGTAATAGCTTGCTATTATTATATAGAGAAAAAGAAAAAAGAAACAATAATAGTTCTTATTGCTATCAATTGACATAGTGAAGTTAATTATTTTTCCTTTATTTTCGAAGATAATAATAAATATCAATGTATATTATTATTAAATTAGATAATGAATTAAATTTTAGAAAATAAAATTCTTTAGATTTTTAATATTGATGTTAATTATCAAAAATAGAAATTGATAAATTGATAATATGATCAAGTCGGTATTTCTTTTTTAGATTTTACACACGCATGCGTACGGGGAAATCTTCTTGACTGAATTGAATAAATTCCCAATGGGATATATACGACATCTAATGTTAAAAAATTCAATTCATATACGATAATTTTCTTATTTGAAATATATAAAAGAAGATTTATTTTATGTTTTTTATCTAGAATTCTTTATTTTTTTTATCTCTTACTAAGCTATTATTTCGTTATATATAGGATTGAATAAAAAAAAAAAAACAACAGAAACTATTCACTATAGATACAGATTGAAAATTCTTTAAGTATTTGATTTTAAAAAAATCTATTCGTAGAATCAAAAAACAAAAGAAAATATTTCATTATTGGAAAGATTACCTTGAACATTAAATAGGAATATTCGTATAAAACTTAGATTTGTTAAGAACTTTAAGTAAACTTTAGTCTTGTCTAGTTGTTCGTTAGAATTTGTCAGACGGATTTAAATAGAAAAGTTCGAATTTTGATAAGTAACTTTAGAGAAAAATAAAATAAAATAAAATTTTTCAATCAAACATTTAAACTTTCTTTCTTTTTCTCAATTCATATATGATATTATATGGATAACTATTAGAAATAAAATTAAACAAAGTCTTAGAATTCTTGAGAGCCAAATAAAAGAAAGAAACATCTCTTATTTTTGTTTATAGTGTTTATATCTGCCTATTGCAAATTCTAGTCATTTAAGAAGATTTTCTTTTTTTGTCTACGTAGTATCGTCTTCGTTGACAGTCAAATTAGAAAAATAAAAACATTTCTTTTTTTTTTTGCTGACATTAAATACGAAAAGCTATTAGTAAATGACATACATCTGCACGCTTGAGTCTAGATAATCATCACGTTATGATGAAATTTTTCATCTATAAGTTTATTGTAGAAAAAGAAAAATATGAGTACATATTTTTTTTTCTTCTCTGAATAAATATAAATTCTGTCAGAAAATTAAATTTAAAAAAATTTTTAGATAAATAAAATGAGATTGATAGTTAAATATTGAATATAATTAATTAGTTGCAAAAGATTCTTTGGAAATTTCTTTTCTGCAATCTTAAATAAATATCAAATTATTTCTTCTGACATTGAAATAATGCACATGTCTATTTCATCATTACGAACATATCATGGTTTTTTTTTTTTGTCGATCTAATTTAATTATTATGTCAGATATTTATAAGATTTTCACCTTGAAGCAAGTTATTGACAAACATTATTATCATTGTTATCTGTGTAAATTTTTCATAACTTTCCCTTGATCTGTTAGAGGAAACTAGAAAACGAGGTTTTTTGTACAAATGTTTGCATCTGACATATTGATTTATGATAAACTGAAATTATTACAAATATAGTAGATATCATTCATGTCTTTGATTTATAACATTTTATATTAAAGTATTTTCATAAATAAATCTTGTTTTTAAAGCAAAAATTTTCATATCAATGAAAGCAAGGTATAATATAGAATATTTCATAATAATCGATAGAAATCTTTAGATTTCCTTTTTTTTTTTTTTTTGATATTTCTTGAGATAAATATACATATGGTAGAATTCAAAATTAGTTACCAAGAAAGGAAAACAAAACAAAACAAAACCTTGCAATTGAATCTTTCTTCGCTATACAGATGCGTATTTCTATGTCCTTGTTTAACTAACAATCGTTGTCATCATTTGTCCCCTCTATGTCTTATCGGTAGGATTTGTAGATATGGAAATAATTGGAAAAGAGAGATAGATAGAAAAAGAAAAGACAAGAGATATTCTAGATTTTTTATCATGACATATCTCCGTTTTTTTTTTTCACTGCTTCAACTCTCAATCCTACTGTTACTCTAATTATTGTTTTCTTGTTGACGAAATGCATGGTAGAAGACTCAAGCTCATGGATGATCAAGAACAAATTGAGATAAGAAATGTGAAGCTAATAGCTTGATTAACCTTTTCTTTAGTCTATCTTTTCGTTTCTCGTCATCAACATCAATAGAAAAGAAACTGAGTGACATACGACGTTGATAGTTGTCTATTGCTGTTCTTCTTTTTTTCTTGCGAGCATAGTTCTATGCATGCAACAACCAAGACAGTGGTTGTGTTGGTATTGCTCTGGGGAGCAAAATCATCACACGTGTTGTTCGATAGTTTTATTTGTCAATAGTAGTTATCTCAAACAACAACTGCTCATGCTGTGAGTAATCAATTTCAATTAGTTATGATTTGTAACAACAAAAAAAAAAAAAAATAAACAAATCAAAGCAATGAAAATAAAATAACAATTTAATGTATACTTTTTTTTTATTTATTTATTTAGGGCATTTTCTCGTCCATTAGATGAAGAATTAACTATTGAAGAACAAATTGAAGCATCAAAACATCCTGATTTTGAATCATCTGAACGTGTTGTTATAAATGTATCTGGTTTAAAATTTGAAACACAATTACAAACATTAAATAATTTTCCTCGTACATTACTTGGTAATCCATCTCGACGTGTACGATTTTTTGATCCATTACGTAATGAATATTTTTTTGATCGAAATCGACCAAGTTTTGATGCTATACTTTATTATTATCAATCAAATGGTCGACTTCGACGACCAAATCATGTCCCAATAGGTAAGAAATAAAGAAAAATAAAACAATAGAAAAATATATCTTTATTATATTTCATTATTTTTCATTTAAGATGTATTTACAGAAGAAATCAAATTTTTCGAATTAGGTGAAGATGCATTTAATAAATTTCGTGAAGATGAAGGTTTTATTAAAGAAGAAGAACGTATTTTACCTAAACCAGATGTTCAACGTAAAGTTTGGCTTTTATTTGAATATCCTGAAACTTCTCAATGGGCACGTGTTATTGCTATTATATCAGTTACTGTTATTCTTATGTCAATTGTCATATTTTGTCTTGGTAAGCGACATAAATTATATACTCATTATTATACTCAAAATGATTACATCTATACTATCATCAAAAAAAAAAGAAATAATAAATAAGATCATTATGAAAGACTTCAATCATATCAATGATATATGACATTGTCTATAAATCAATTTGACATTTTCGAGTTGATTATCAGATATTAATCTGGTTTCAATCTAAACTTCCTAGTAACTCTGAATTCGATTCTATAGTAAAATATACTTAAGCCTAAAGCTCTGCTGTTTCTCTTCCGAGTTTTTCTTCAATCAGTTATCGCACTTCATACAATGTTAGCCTTCCTGCCCCCGCATATTTTTTCTCTGACAGAAAAACATGGATAAAGTACTGAATATAAATAGTCGATAGCTTATATTATTGTTAGAAATCAAATTTTTGTAATCAACTTGTTAATATTTAGAAACTCTTCCTAAATTTAAACGTTATCGTGTACGACCAGCTGACAATACATCTTATGATTCATCTCGTTTAACTATTGAAGAAGATGATATACCAGAATTGACAGAACCATTTTTTATTATTGAAACATGTTGTATTGTATGGTTTTCATTTGAACTTCTTGTTCGTCTTTTTTCATCACCTATGAAACTTGTCTTTCTTAAATCAATGATGAATATTATTGATATTGTTGCTATTGTACCTTATTTTATAACATTATTTACAATATTAGCTGAAGAAAAAACTAAATCAAATCAAGCTATGTCATTAGCTATATTACGAGTTATACGTCTTGTACGTGTTTTTCGTATATTTAAATTATCAAGACATTCAAAAGGTTTACAAATATTAGGACAAACATTACGTGCAAGTATGCAAGAATTAGCTTTATTAATATTTTTTCTATTTATTGGTGTTATATTATTTTCATCGGCGGTTTATTTTGCTGAACAAAGTGAACCAGAATCATTTTTTAAATCTATACCGGATGCATTTTGGTGGGCTATGATAACAATGACAACTGTAAGATTATCAAAATGAGGGAAAAAAAAAAAACTAAACATTGATTTTTTTTTCTTTAGGTCGGTTATGGAGATATGCGTCCAGTTGGTATATTTGGTAAAATTGTTGGTTCAATGTGTGCTATTGCCGGTGTACTTACGATTGCTTTACCTGTGCCTGTTATTGTATCAAATTTTAATTATTTTTATCATCGAGATATTGATTCTGAAGAACAAAAAGATATAAAATATTCTATGGGAGGAAATTCTACTTCACCAACTGGTGATATTACTGTTGATCATTATGCTTTAACAGTATCACCAAAAGATAGTAACAATGATATAAATAAAAATAAATATTATTCATCATCTGATGCATATCATCATTTTGATGAATCTGATGCATTTATTCAGTCATATTCTATGGCTGATGATACAACACATCGTTCATCGGCTACAAATCATAAAATACAAAGAACATCACCAACACAACAATTAATACAAAGAAAAATTGCATCTACAAATAATAATAATTTACATCCATCGAATGAACCACTTAATGTTGAAACTGATGTATAGTTGAATCTCATTGACCCATATCCGTCCACCCGGTCGTTTTTTGTCTAGTCATCCCTTATTACTTCTTTATTGATCTTATATATATATCTATACACATACTCTATTGTGTGTGTGCGCTTAATATCCGGATAAAAAATTGTAAAAGAAAATATATTAATTGATGTGTTCAGATAGAGAAAATAATTATGAATATCAATTCTAATAATAATTAATTTAAATAATAGAAAAAAGAAAAGAAAATCTTTCTGTTTGTTTTTTTTTGTTTGTATTTAAAACGAAGCCTTAATTGATAGGAGAAAAAAAAATTGTTTTGCCCAGTGTTTTTCTTTTTTTGTAATTTCTTTTTTTCTTCTGTGTGTATTTAAGAGATCTTTATGATTATTATTATTTTCTCATGTATATTTATGAACGTAATCTATGCGTTTGTTCTTCGATAAAATTAAAATAACAAAATTATACATATAAATATATATATATATTCTTTATTTGATATTTATCTACTCCGTCCTTGAATTAAAGCCGCCTCCTCCTTCCCCCCTTCCAAGAATAGAAGGCCATTCACAAAAAAAAAGCTGTTAGCACAAACCCTATGGGATTAAAATATGAAACACAATGTAGTTGCTGGTGTGTATCACAGAAAATTGCTTTATTCTATTTATTTTGAAAGACATTTTCATTACCATTCTTTCACTTAATCCACCAGAAATGCGAAAAGAAAGTGGTCTATATATTAGAACAAGATGTTATTAATGCACAAGACGTGGTAGTATATTTACGTCTATCAAGGTCTGTGAGAGGGAAGGAGTCCAAATTTTTACCACTATTATCCAACATTCCTTTTAGATCGTGTTTCACAAAGTGCAATGGAAGGTTATGAGTTTTTCGAAATCTCTTTTCAGAAATTCAACGAATCTTAGGAGGATTTTAGCATCTAAAAATCTGTTACTGATAAGGTTCATCTGAATATCAGAGACATTTTCAAAAACATTTGATTTTATAGGTAAATGTTGGCAAAAAACTATCTCGCAATAGAAAGTTATGGCTTTTTATTTTAAGGAAGTTACTTTATATTTTACTATACTGATTAGATACAGTTTCGAATAATCTGAAAATTTTCGTGAAGTAATGAATAACACAGTAGGAAATTTTAGATTTTATATACGCTAACGGTATACGATATTCGTTGATTATAAGTAAGCAGTCATCAATGGTTTAAAAAGAATTCAGATGAGAATAATTTCAAAACATTGCAACTCGATTGATGATGTATTTTTGAAGCAATAAATGATGTTTTTGTTTTTCGTCGTAGTGGAATATGTAAAACTATCGTTTATTCATAATTAGAATAAATAATTTTTTATAAGAAAAACAATCAAAACATAGACAGTATAAATTATAAAAATAATTTTACTTCGAAAGTATTGCTACTTTTGTTTTAATCATATTCAACTAAGGTGCATTCAAATCTTAAATAATAAAGATATGTTCAGATTATAACATGAAATGATGAAATACTTTATCATACATAGTAACTGTAAGAAACATTTAATTTCTATCACAAGAACTATTCGATCCTAAAAATGCATCAATTTTCATCTCTTTTACAATACAAGTTGATATTAACTCAAGCTCTGTTATTTCACAAGAGTTGTTTCTCAGAGAGATGCTTCCATGATATCGAGAGATCGACGATGATGATAAGGACGACATCTACATTTAATTTCAGCATATTAAAAATTATTTTTTGAAGAATTTTTGATAGAAACATGATAGAAAAAATTCTTAGCTTTCAATCTATACAAGACCGATATTTTTAGGTTGTTCTGTTCGATAGTTATAAGACTTTTCCTGAGACCGTCGATTTCATCCAATTGATCTATGATCAATCAGAAAAGCAACTAGACAGGATTAATTCACCATGCTGAGTTAAATAGTGCTATTTGTTTTTAGATTCAAACTGATTTGACACTGTTATCTTAATATTTCTGAAATTTCATAATCAGCCTCTAAGTAGCGAAGGAGTCGGCATTGCGGAAATATTAAGGTAATAGAATCAGATTAGTTCGAATCTAAAATTGAATAGCATCATTCGACTCAGCATGGTGAATTACTTGTGTCTAATTGCTTTTCTCGATGATCGCAGATTGATGGGCTGAAATCAGGGAATCTCAGGAAAAGTCTTATAACTCTTGAAGGAAACCAATCAGGAGTGTCAGTCTTGTGTAGATCGAAAGAAAAAGATTTTTTCTATCGATTATTCTTATTAAAATTCTCAATCAAAAGGTATATAGCTTCAAAATATCGTCTTTGAAAATTCCTACCACGAACTCACCTGATTGGTCAATTTCTGACCAATCAAATTTAGATAGCATCGGGTATTCATTCTCTCTGAAATGGCGAAAATCGTAGGTCTCGACAATTGCAGAAGTGAGAGCCAAATATATGAATCAAAGTCAATAGGATCATTTCATACAGAAGTTATGAGTCAATCGAATGAAAGTTCCAATGTTTTATAACACTTCAAACAATGATTTTTCTCTTTCTTTCAGCTGGATTGAAAAAGAACAAAATAAAGGCTTATCAACGATTTAAGAAAACTGGAGACTATGTTTAAAAAATGATGGATCTAAATCAATTGGAATCATGAATCGAATGAATTTTGTTGAGCTGAATTGATAGAAAATTTCAGAATCTAGGATACTGAATTCATGGAATGATTTTTCTACAGATTGAAGAGCTAATTAAATCGAGAAATATTCGTAAGATCTGAATTCATTTGAGAAAAATTTCAGAATTTATGAGGTAAATTTGAATCGAGATGACATTTTTTTTCTCAATGATTTCAAAATGAATTGGTCGTTTTTTCTGTTTGTATTGTCCAACTTTCGGTTCTAATGTTCATACTGAAAAACCAAGAACTTATGGAACGCGCACACATTTTCATAGCAGTTATCTGCCTAGGAACTTAATCAGTTTAGTTAAGAATTTCGTATGAACCCAAAACAAAAAAATCCACATATATGTGGGCTTCCTTTTTCTCAAAACTTAAATTGGCTACTTCGAGTCATTAGGCGATACTTAAGGGATTTTTTCCCAAGTGGTATCTAGCTATTTCGATTCAACTAACATGAATTTCAATTTGGGAAAACATAAACACACAAAATAATTCTTGAGTTTTGCCTAAGGACATTTATTAAAAATTCTTTTCATATTAAAGCAAAAGAGGGTGGACTATACACTATGAACTGGAGTTTGGTTCACTTCTAACGACCAGTCTTGATGGTATTTCTATTACGAGTTAGTCAAAAACCTGTAAAGCACATTATTTTTTGATATAGATAGTTAATGTTCTGAGAGAGTACTACAGAAGATAAAATATTTTGAAATCAAGTTTTATCAGTGCATATATCTAGAAAAAAACAAGACATTGGCAAATTTATTCTCAAATATTTATACCTGAACTAAACACAATCGTACTGTACCATTCTAAACCTTGCGAAGAATTTATCTCATGCTAACTTTCACTTTACTATCAAAGCAAAATGTTTAACAAGGCAATAATACTGTTCATGATATAGTGTAAAAATACTCTTAAAGGAATGGTATTAAATTGGCCGAAAGAAGAAATAGTGAACGAAAGAATAGCGAAAAAAGTAATGTCGAGAAAAAAAATTACGAAAAGAAAATAGCGAAACAGTCTATAGCAAAAAATCCCTTGCAATCATATGGATTTGTCGAAAAAGGTATAATTCAACATTTTCAACCAGTGGAATGAAGATATTTTATTGTATACAGAAAAATAATCCATGTTTAAGTAGATCGACAAAAATAATAATAGATCAAAAATATTCAGGCACAAAACCAACAGCAGAACTATATGATTCTTTATGTGGATATCAGTTCTCGCTTCATCTCTAATCTCGAATTCCACATCTTACCGCTTGATAGAGTCACTTAATAGCATCCAGAACATTTTCGACATTTTTTCTTTCGCCTTTTTTTCGCTATTCTTTTGTTTACTACTTTTTCTTTCGATCGTTTTGATACCTGCCGACTGCCTGTGTCGATAGTAATTTTCTTTTTAATTATTCTACGACTAAGCGACGAGAAAGAAAACAAAGGCATACTCTTCATTCAATCACTTGTTTCTCATCAATGTCGACCATGCGTTTATTATTAGTAATCATTTTTCTTGTCAATTTTTCTGATTCAATTGATGATTTAATTTTTCAAATTCAACCTCAATCCGTACTTATTAATAATCTAGATGAAATATATATAACAAATGATAATCATTTTATTGGACAAGCTTTATATCGATATGATAAAATACAATTAGCATGTGAATGTCAAACACAACTTAATCATACACAATATAATATATATTGGACAATTAATAATAAAACTTACGATCAATATAATAATTCAAATAGTATTGAATTATTAATTAATTTAAATACTGTACAAGCACCAATAACATCTGTAATATGTCATTGTATATTTATTCAATCAAATATAACAAAAATAAAAAAAGATTATCAATATCAACTTTATATTGGTGAATAATTCTTTTTGTCTTTTTTTTTAGAAAAAAAATTTTTTTTTGTGTTATTTGAAAATTTTAGATTTAGTAAGTGAACCATCATTAAAACCAATTAATTATTCTCTAGAATCGAGTATAATTAAAGAACGTTTTTATAATTTTATTCATCGTCGTTATGTAGTCATTCTTAGTTTTATTCTTATTATTATTGGAATATCATGTCCACTTATGATATTAAATTCTGGATCTTTTCTTTGAATATCATATATAAGAATAAATTATTGTATGATATTATGATTATTCATGTTAATAATGAAATAAAATTTTTCTTATATACATGAATGATGAATTATTCTCTATGAATATTATTATTCAGTTTTAAATTGATGTATGTTTGTCTTTGCTAAATAGAATTTTATTTTGAAATAGACTAAAATTAAGATTGGTACAATTTTCTAAGTTGAAAACAAAATTAAAATCAAATCGTTATTTATCGGATGAGTTAGATTTAAATTACTGATTATTTTTGATAAAAATTTTGTATTAAACTTTAGATGAAATCAAATTTCTATCGTAACGGCATAGAATAAAATCATTGAATGATTGTTGATTATGTTGCATTGGAATACTAATCTTTCATTTTAATCCTTTCGAGTCAATGGGTCCCACCGGTAGGACCTGCCATATTTTAACAAGAAAATGACTAAAAATACACTTTCTTTTCCTTTTTCCTTAGGCAGAAGGCTATGTCTAATGTATCATCTGCTTTCTCTGCTATTGTTTAAATTATTTATTACATAGCATGATGTTTCTCGTTGAAACAATCAAGACAATAAAATTTGTCACAATCAGAACAGAAGGTTTTTATTTTCTTTGCTGTCGCATTACTTGATTCTCTTGATTGTTCTTGTCTAATTTTCTCGTAGCAATCAGCACAGCATCTTTGGACATCGTGGTCCGACCCTTCCTTTTCTTCGAGCTTGTGATCAGTGAGTTTACACTTCCTTTGGCTTGTTGATCGTTGTTTCGGATCAGGTTTCAGCTTTCCAAATGGTGTATCAAGCAGTAAAGATCGAAAAAGATTTTCACAAAACTATAGCATGATCATATGACTTCTGCCATAATTTTCTTTGTAAATCAAATAGACATTAACGCTATATTGACTGCTATGAGAAAATCAGACAATAACAATCAAAAGAAGCAAGTAATGCAGCAGCAAAGAAAATAAAAACTTTCTGTTCTGATTGTGACAAATTTTATTGTCTTGATTATTTCAACGAGAAACATCATGCTATGTAATAAATAATTTAAACAATAGCAGAGAAAGCAGATGATATATTACACATAACCTTCTGCCGAAGGAAAAAGGAAAAGAAAGTGTTTTTCTAGTCAATTTCTTGTTAAATTATGGCAGATCCCACCAGTGAGAACCATCAACTCGAAAGGGTTAATATATATATTGTTGTTATTTGTCGTTGAATGGAAATAGAAAATGGTTTTGCAATTTTTTTGGGATACAAAAAACAATCAAAACTTTGAATGTTCATATCAGTTTTAACATTTGAGATAAAAAACAAAGTTCAAACTTTCCCCATTTGCATAAGATTGACTTTTCAGTTCATATCGTAAAGACAATTTTTAAAAAGTTTCAGAAACGATCAACTTATGATATTTATAACTTCTGATCAAAACAAATTGTGGCGCAAATAAAATTTGAACAGTCGACGGCGTCGACAGCAAATAGTCGATCTCTGTCTAGTGGAAACGCTTGCGACTTTGATCGGTGGGAGAAGAGCTCAATACCTTCGCCCTCGATTACACCATTAGACACAACCAGGGCTCGACGAATTCAAGTCATCGATTCAAAAAAAGCAAAAGTTGATAATTCAACTTCAAAATTGGTTTCAAAAGAAATTGATGGTTTTCTGAAGGATATCAGTACCAGTTGTACGTGTATTTTCTTAAAGCCGTCTTTTAATGAGATCACAACGTTCTAATTTTTCACAAGTTAATATTTGACATGCAATAAGACATAAATTTTAATTTCAATAAATATTTTTCTTATTGTCTTGTGAATCTATATGAAAGATAAGAGTGCATTTTACTGTCTTACTTTTTTGATAAGTTTATAATAGTTGTGTCATTTTATTTTTGTGCAAGACTATTTTTATTTTGTTTTCGTGCATAAAAACTAGGAACTAGATTATGTGTCATGAAAAACTTGTTGTTGACGTTCTATAAAAAAATAAACTCTTGACTCGTTCAGCCCTGACACAAACTAGAAAATTAAACTTATACAGATTAAAATAACTCGAAAATTACGACTAGTATGAAATTTAAAAATTCAGTTTATTCTATTTTTTTTAAAATAGATATTAGTTTCTTATCAATCCGATCATGAATGAGTTTTTTCATATGATAAGTTGCAACCGCTGAGATGATTCATATCTAAGAAGACTACAAATTCGAATTGAACAGATGTCACTGTGAATTCGAATCAATAAAATCTATATAATCATGAATATTTCTTTTTAAAGTAAAATTTTAAATAAAAATTTCTACAAAAAAAACAATCTTCTCATTATAAAACTTCTTTTATTCCATATGTAAAAATATTCTACTTAAATTTGATTGGTTATTTAAAAACTCTAATTTCTTCATTGATTCTCGTCTTGTTTATTTTGTCATATATTCGATAATTTAAAAGAACAACAACTACTAAATTAATCTTCTTTAAATTTTTAGATCTTTGTCAATTCCACGAGAATAAAATATTCATATTGAACATCTCTCAACATGGCTACAAAAGATCCAACTAGCGGTAAAATACCGGCTCAAGCTGGTGCTGGTGAACAGCAAGAATATAAAATTCGTATAACATTAACATCACGAAATGTTAAATCACTTGAAAAAGTTTGTGCTGATTTAATACAAAAGGCTAAAGATGAAGAAATTCGTGTTAAAGGACCAGTTCGTATGCCAACTAAAGTTTTACGTATAACAACACGTAAAACACCATGTGGTGAAGGTTCAAAAACATGGGATCGTTTTCAAATGCGTATACATAAACGTGTTGTTGATTTACATTCAAAATCGGAAATTGTTAAACAAATTACATCAATTAGTATCGAACCTGGTGTAGATGTTGAAGTAACAGTTGCCGATACATAAAAACATACATGCAAATGAAGAAAAAAAAAAAACAATAACAAACAATTTATTTCAACAATGAAGAAATGACATTAGGATTATAACATCAAAATATATTATTTTGTCTTTTCTTCTTTTTTCGATTGTTGATTTTGTTTTTGTTCATATCAAATAAAAATACACATACAAAAAAAAAAAAACATCAACAGTAACAAGATAATTCAAAATGACACGATATTTTTTTTTCTTTTTTATAAAAAAAAAAAATCTTGTCAATCATTCTAGACATATTTAAAAAAAAACATAAAAGAATAAAGAAAAAAAAAATATGAAGCATTTATTATCAATTTTAAAACGAACTCCATTAGGTCGACTACAATATTATCGTTCTTTATCATCTTCAGTAAATAATTATAATCAATTACCAACTACATGTGACCCACAATCAGATATTTATAAGGTATTCTATTGTGAAAAAAAAATATATATATTGAATCTTATTAACTCTTTGGCTGTGAAATTTTTAAAAGAAATTTAAAAATTCTCCTTTACTGTATACTTCAAAGATGGGAAAATTTGTCCCGTGCTGCTGCTCACACGCTTATGCTACATTGGTTAGAGCTTTGGAGAGTGCGTGCTTACAGCATCCTGGTGTTCGGAGAACTTTGAGAAACTGGTTGGTAGAGGAAAAAGAGACAGAGATATGCGAGGTGCTGAGTAATTTTTTTGCATCTCTGGTATACTCGATCATAAATTAATCTTTATTTTTAATTTATGAAAATTTATTATAAATAAACATGTTTAAAAGTTTTTCAAAGTATAGTGTAATTCAAAATAAAATACAATACACAAACCAATATTACATTGAACATACTCATATTTTGTCTTAGTTCTTTTTTATTTTGGACCTATTGTTATATTACTAGAGGCATGACATCTTCGCTTCTTTATTTCTTCAGATGTGCCTTCAGCTGTATAATCTTAAATGACTGATAAGAAGTGTCGTGCAGTGAACCTCCATGGATTTTCTAAAGATGGTCTTCCTTTTTCTTTTGACTTCTAATAGAGAAAATTTTCCCGTAGGAGTCAATATTATACGCTATTGATTATCAGAATAAAAGAATTTATAAATCACGTTATACCCAAAAAACAAATGTTTTCACGAAAATTGATATTGCATATGGATCTATTAGTTTCAATATACTAGAAAACACTGTAGTCCATATGTGGGTCACCTGCAGCCAAAGAATTAATTAACAAAAGAATTTATTTGTGATGTTTTATATTTATAATATATGATTATTTGAATATATTTGTTTTCTTTGAAGAAATAAATATATCATAACAGAAAAACTTGAAATGTCATGAAAAAAGAAAAATTAGATTTCTTAACAATTAAATTATTATTTTAATAACGTCAAACTAACATGGGAGTGCATATAGGAAGGGTGGGCGGATATTTTTTGAATAACTTTTGATAGAAATAAAATATATTATACGTTCTTCTAAAATATTTTTTGAAGTTGTTTTTTAATCAAGTTTATAAAAAAGCTGTCGGAAAAATGGTTTCTTTTAACATATGAAAAAAGCAAAAATATGATTTTTATCACAGTATTGGCTTGAAAAATCGGCCGAGAATTTTGACTCGAATATTTATGATTCCTGAATAAATAAATCCACAAAAATCTGAGGTTTGCGTAGTTTTGTAGATCTTCCATTGGCAGTTCGAATGTACATCTGATAATAGAAGTTCACCATAGTCACCTTACAGGGTATGTTGATGAATTTTCATCTCCTCTTTTTATGAAGATGAAAACTGCAGCTCTATCTCGTTTCTATCAAAAGTTATTAAAAAAATTCCTACTCGTCTTTTGTTTTTGAAATGGACATTAGTAAAATATCAAAAAGCGAAAGATTTGTTATCTGAAAACGACTCACACTGATGCTTGCTGCTTGAGCTCATGTTAGGTTCACAAGGAGGCCTCGGCAAGACTAGAAAAATCCTAAAAAGTTCATGTCCATGGACCTCTGGAGTCGAGTTATGAACATTTTACTGATTTTTCGATTCAGCTTTAGGTATTTCGCTCATAAACAGGTCGAATGACTATAGCCTGAAGGTTTCAGTTAAAAATTTCAGGATATTCTACTAGTCATTCGATTTGTTTATGGGTGGAATTTTAGATCGAAAAATCAGTACAACGTTCATAACTCGACTACAGAGTCCTATGGGTTTATCAAAATATGAGAACTCACTTCTTAGCGAAGAATATTTCAGATTAACTTGAATTTTTTTTGTTTAACAAGACCAACAATTATTCGTTTAGTTAATCTAACCTATGCAAGATTATGTTTCTAATTCATTCGAAATTAATTTTACAATATATAAAAATATTTATTTTGACGAATGATATTTCGTATGAGAATATGAATAGAGACGTACAAAGTTACTCTTCTTCTTAGTCAGGGTATAGGTTACGAAAAGAGCTTAGTCTGCATATCTCTAAATATGAACTATAGGCAAAAATCTATTGATTCATTCTTGCAAATTTTTTTTCGGTATAATAAAAAATCTTTTCATTGTAGAATTCTCCTTAGGAAATTTGTTTTTGAAAAAAATGAAAATTATATTGATCTGTTGTAGTTCCAGTTGATCTTCAAAAAATTAAGTAGTATTACTAATAAAACATCGCCCAATGAACTTAATCAAAAGTTATTTCGAATAAAAATATAATAAAAACAAAACAAAATTTTATTTTCCTTTAGAGCAATTATGAAGCAATGACAAAAACTGTTGAAGAATTAAAAACAATTACAAAACGTATTACATTAGGCGGTGCTGCAGAAGCTCGCGAACGACATACATCAAAAAATAAATTATTAGTAAGAGATCGCATTGATAAATTACTCGATCCAAAGTTTGTTATTTTATTTTTCTTATAAATAAAAATTTTATTTTATTTTCAATTTATCTTCTTATAAAAACAAACAAACAAATAGTACTCCATTTCTTGAATTTTCACAATTAGCTGGTTATTTATTATATGATGATGAAGACGTTCCTGCTGCTGGTCTTATAACTGGTATCGGACAAATTGAAGGGTAAATAAATGACAATGAAATTATATAAATTATTAAAAATCCTTCTTTTAGACGAGAATGTGTAATTGTTGCTAATGATGCAACAGTTAAAGGTGGTACATATTATCCCGTGACAGTCAAAAAACAAGTGCGTGCTCAAGAAATAGCACGAGAAAATCGATTACCTTGTGTTTATCTTGGTAGTATTGATAGGAATACAAAAATTTCATATTAATTTTTATTTTTAGTTGATAGTGGTGGCGCTAATTTACCACGTCAAGCTGATGTATTTCCTGATAAAGAACATTTTGGACGTACTTTTTATAATGAAGCAACAATGAGTGCTTTAGGTATACCACAAGTAAGTAAACTAAAAATCTACAGAAAAGATGTTTGTGTTTTTTTAAAATTTAGATTGCTGTTGTCATGGGTAGTTGTACAGCTGGTGGTGCTTATGGTACGTTAAAATATTAAAAGAAAAACAGCTTTTAAGGGATCTCTTCATTTCCCCGACCCAAAATTTTCAGTTTTTTCATTTTTTTATGTTGGATATATGAGTTTAAATGTTCTCTATCTAATGAGCACATTTTTACAAGGGCAAAACTATCTTTTTTGTATGTAAAAATCTCGGAAAAAAAATTCAATTTTATGCTAAAAAAAGCCAAAAAATGTAAGTTTCTTTGCATTTTTCTTAAAATCAAATTTTCATTCCAAGTTTTTTTTAATAAATACTTTGATCGAATTTGAATGTGTCTTTTTTTTCTCTCTTGATAATATTATTCCTATTAAATTTTTCAGCTTTTTGAAAATTAGCACCATTGAAAAAAGAAACACGTTTTTTGATAGTACCTTCGATATTTTGCCTCTCCACAACTGTAAAAACAATATTCCTCGAAGGAAAAAAAAAGCTCAGAAAGACATAGAATAAATTTTTGCAGAGGAAGGGAAAACTTCTACCTATTTTTGGCACTTAGACATTCTATATCTCCGTGAAGAAAGGATCTGAGATTTTTGAATCTATAACAACTTTTCCTCTACTCATGAAGATCTATCTGCTCAGAAAGTTTCATCGTTTTTCATCGAGCCGCTCTCGAGAAACTTCGGGAAGAGAGGAGGTCCCTTTAAGAACTAAATCTTGACATAAAATATTCATCAGAATCGACCAGAGTCTACCCACACACATCCAAATATATTTTTCTTTCTCCAGATGTTCTTATTACGTGAAGTACAATTCATTCTTTAATATAGTTCCGGCTATGGCTGATCAATCAATAATTGTTCGTCGACAAGGAACTATATTTCTTGCTGGTCCACCATTAGTTAAAGCAGCTACAGGTGAAGTTGTATCAGCGGAAGAGCTCGGTGGTGGTGATCTTCATTGTCGGTTAGTTATTGTTACCTGTTTTTTTTTTACTATATTCTCTAATGTAATAATAAAAACAAAATAGTCAATCGGGTGTGACAGATTATTATGCGATGGATGATGCGCATGCTTTGCATTTAACAAGACGTATTGTTGCAAATCTCAATTATATAAAACCTCAACAAGTTTGTTGATATTTGTAATTCTATTCATGTATCTGTGTGTATTTATTATTATTTTTAAGGTTTTGATGAAACCATCAGTTGAACCGCTTTATCCAGCTGATGAATTATATGGTATAATAGGTGATAATCTCAAACGAGTATATGATGTTCGAGAAGTATGTTAATTTAAAATTGAATTTTTGTTTGTATTTTTTGTTTTTCTATATTTGAGGTCATTGCACGAATTGTTGATGGAAGTGAATTTGATGAATTTAAAAAATTATATGGTGAAACACTTGTCACTGGTAGAGAAAAACAAAAACATTATTGATTAAAAGAATTCATTATCTATTTGATTAGGTTTTGCACATATTCATGGATATCCAGTTGGTATATTAGGTAATAATGGAGTTCTTTTCTCCGAATCAGCTCTTAAAGGTGCACATTTCATTGAATTATGTTCTCAACTTAAAATTCCATTATTATTTCTACAAAATATAACTGGTAAAATCAACTATAAATAGAAGAAATTATTAAATTTTTGTTTTTTTGGAAATCTATTCATAGGTTTTATGGTTGGACGTGATGCTGAAGCTGGTGGCATTGCAAAAAATGGTGCAAAATTAGTTACTGCTGTAGCTTGTACTCAAGTACCAAAAATTACTGTAATCATTGGAGGTTTGTTTTAATATAATAATAATTATTTTCTTTTGAAATATGTTTATTTATTTATAGGAAGTTATGGAGCAGGTAATTATGGTATGGCTGGAAGATCATATAGGTAATATACAGTTTGATATGTTCTTTCGAATAAAAATTAAATCTATATAATCATGGATTACAGGAAATTTCGAGTTGCTTAAAGAGCGATGTTTCATACTTGTTTGTTGAATATCTTTCGAAAACATTATGATGCATGACTAAAAATTTTAATATAACCTTTCCACTAGAGTATCAATAAAATGCATCTGACTTTAGAACGATTTTCGAGAAAGAACTTAAGAAATTTCTGTTTTAGTCCACGATTTTTGTACATGTGGCCTAATGCAAGAATATCAGTGATGGGTGGTGAACAAGCTGCTCAAGTTCTTACACAAATCACTGCTGAACAACGTAAAAGACAAGGCAAAAAAGTATTTTATTCAATATCTTTTGTTTTGATATTAGATTTACTTTTTTTTGTTTTAGTTCACAGCTGAAGAAGAACAATCTATACGTGAACCTATTTTACGTAAATATGATTATGAAGGTTCACCATATTTTTCATCGGCACGTCTTTGGGATGATGGTGTTATTGATCCATTAGATACTCGACTTGTTTTAGCTCTTAGTCTTAGTGCTGCCCTTAATGCACCCATACCCGAAACACGTTTTGGTATATTTCGAATGTAATATGTTTGTTTTCTTTTCTGAAATAAATTTTATATTTAAAAGAAAAGATAGACAATTAAGTACTAAATACGATAATAATGATCATATGAATTGCTTGGATTATAACTGTATTGCTGACTATTATAACTATATGATGGATCATAATCATTACCGTATTGTTCAGCGTATATTTCATCTAATGCATGATTATATACATAACGAACTCTTCGAGCAGCTCTCCAATCAATATACAATGCAGCAACAGCTAGAAGCCATTCGGCCATTACTCGTGACTTAGTATTGTAGGAAAAAATTACGTGTGTTACTATTTGAATACATATTTTGCAGTCTTATTATATATTATTACTTGTTACTCTGACGTCATTGAAGTATGACAATCTATTATAGAAAAATTATATGTGGTTGAAAAATAAATTTATGTATAAACAAGGCTAAACATGACTTGTATAATTTTAATGGATGTTTACAGAAAAAAAGTAATAAATATGGTTATTAAGAAACCTATTTTCTTGTTACAAAAACTGAACAATATTATTTTCGATTGTGATAAATCTACGGAAAGATACCGTTTCAATTGTATAAAATGATACATTTTTTTATCAGTAAAAATCAATAATTTATTTCTATGCTTTCCATTCTTCTACATGATATTTTTTTTTAAATAATATACAACAATTCTATGAGGGATTATTGGTTATATTATTTATTTCTTAGATTTTGTGTTCGATTCTTTTTTGTTAACATCTAATTCAAATAAAAAATCGTTCTTTTAGTTTATTAAAAAAAAACAACATAGTATTCAATGTTGATGAAAGAATAGTCCTATCTTTCAGGTACTTTGCAGTATGGGATGCTGTCTAGTAACAGATTCAATAGCCCAATATTTTTCATATAACTATGACTAGCTGTAGCTCTGAATGAAAGGTCCACCTGGTGTGGATTTATTGCACTTCTAATATACATCACAAGATCAGAAGTATGTCACAATATAGCCAATATGCTATTGGACGGTTGATTCGAGACAAACAACCGTTATTAATTTGTTCGAAGTCATTCCATGAATTGTGGTACTGAAGTTTTCACACAGTACCTCGTGGACACATGTCGAACAACGTAACTACTCAATCATGTTAGCCAATGTTGATTGAAAATTATCTTATTACAAGTTCGCTTTCATATATACGTATACATGTTTGATGATATTAGAGGAGATGAATACAAAAAGAACTTTCTATAGTTTGATTATGTTATTTTTCATAATTTTGTTCAATTTATTGTATTTATGCAAAATCTCAATGATTTCTTAGTTGGATAGAGTATTAATTTCTATATTTTTGATCAAATTTTGCCAGATCTTACAAGTAAAATAAACTAAACTTTGTATAAATACAAAAATGACTCAAATTTTACCAGTAAAATTCAATTTTTTCTTTAATTTGAAATCCATTTTATTTCATATCTTCCGTGTGTTCAAATTTAATATGGATCTCATTCATCTAAAACAGTTTTCATGATTAACAAATTCAGTTTCAATGAAATATGAACGTGCAAAAAGTTCGTTTCTCTGAGTTTATCAAAAATCCATGCTGGATACTACTAACTATATCAAAATAAGCAACACACTAGGTTTTATAAAAATACAGCAAACTGAACATAATTATCAAGTATAATGTAATTAAATTGCATCATTATCTTCAACAGTTTTGTTTTGGCATTACTGCCTGAGATCTATTTTTTTATTATACTGTGCGGCTGTTTCACATACGTTCTCCGTCAATTTGTGGATGGTACACTTCTCAGACTAGTGACATTATCAGAAGACCTCTGAATATTTCCTTTTTTGTTGTTTTTTACAAACAGTTAAACAACGTCATTAAAAATTCTGAAATAAATTTCTCAGATTTTATAAGAGAGGACAATTTTATGTAATTGTTAAATAGACTTCTTTCAAAATCTTTGAGCTTTTTAAAAAGAACTCTGAAGACTTTGTATCGGACATAGATTAATCCTCAATTCTAGATGTTTAAAAATCTTATCTAATAAGTTGGATAAACAAAAAAAGCATCAATTTATATCACGATTTTCTCTTGATGAAATAAATACCGATTCTTTTGGTATCATTGTCTTTTCTATAATTGATCAATACCTAACATCATCAAGAATTTGTTGATATTAAACATTAATATTGCAAAATTTCTGAATAAAATAATTATTCATTGTTTTGTCTCTTAGAAATGAATTAATCATCATGTCAATTATTTGTTGAAAAATTTAAAAATTAAGTGTAGACAACGAAAAAAAAAAACAGATACAAAGAAAGAATAAACATTTTGTTAATAATTCTGCAATGGAAAGCTTAAATTATGAAAAAATTACAATAATCAAACTTTAACGATAATATCATTCAGTTGGATATCTGAACTCAGATTCTAACAATGACAAATTATGAGGTTAAAGAGTATTGTTTGATGATTCTTATCATTTGGATATGTTTTCTTATTATTAATTTATTATTTGATGAAACAGTGCAAACCTTTAGGTACATCACCCCTAGAGAAAAAAGCTAAACATGCAAATTCATTCTTGCGATAGAAGTAATTGGAAACAAGTACACAGTAATATTATCAACTAAGCAAAATAATTAGACATATCTGATGCTTTTATTAAAAATCATCATTTTTGCATGATTCCAAAGGCAATATTGCTCTTTTTTTTTGTGTAGAAAATCTTTCTCTTTATCGATAGATTTAAAAAAAAACAAAAAAAGATTCCCAATAAACGTTTACATGCTCATATAATCATACATTCAATAATAAAATGTAGCAAAAAAAAATAGCTGTTACATATAACAACGACAACAACAGCATGATTTTCTACATGAAATATTTTAATTTCCAGAGAGAATATCCCACGCGCGTCTATTTGTTAGTTGATCGTAGGAAAGTTGAATATAACAAATAATTACATTTACTTGAAGTCATTTTATTTAACTTCATTGTACTCGGAAGAAATCGATGATATAATATCTATCTAAAAAAAAAAGAAATCTTAAATAATCAAGTAGATTTCAAAAAAAAATACACAAAGAACAGTTTTGCATTTAATTTTATCACATCTGTATTTCAATCTAAGGGCATCATAGTGAATCTCTTATTTTTATGAAAGATACTTTATGATAATTTGTTTTTTGTTTTTCGAGAACCTCTGTTTGCAAAGTATTTCTATTTGTATAAAATAAATCTATTTTCTTTTCTCTCTGAAACATGTCTCACGATGAATGAAGAGATACCATAGCAATTTTCAAAAAATGGTATTTTGTTAATTTCGTGCTCTGTAATAAACAAACATTGTCAATCTGAATATATACAAAACAAATAACCCATGAAAAACTTCATCAATCGAATATTCTCAAAAAAAAAAAAGAATTTTTTTTTTTCAAAGAAAAACAAACAGATTACATAGAGAAAGAACATTTAAATATTGACTGTTATTGTTCATATGATTCTCTCAATCGATATAAGAAGATTTCTTTATCTCAAACGTTCCTATTTTATACAATCAATCGAAAATTGATGTACTTTATCATTTTGTTTTTGAGACAACAAAAATAATTTCTAAGTACCATAAAGCTGTCATGTTAAATTAAGACATTTTATAAACAAAGTTTTTACACGAGATTATGTGCTATATTTAGAGAGTAAAATTAGTTCTTTTTAATGTTGCTATACTAAAGATAAGAGAAAAAAAAAATATTAATAATAAAATTAATGTAAAAAAACTCGTATCTCACTCATTAAGTGTCTATTTAAATCTTTAAAAGGCTAGAAGATTGCCATTAAAATAGAATGTCATGAAAAAAAAAACAGAAACAACAATAAAATTTTTTCCGAATGATTGTATTTCAATATTCAAACAAAAAAAAAAGCAAAAGAACTGTTGAAAATATATTGCCCGTAATTTGTAATCAACAGATAATGTGAACACTTGCAATATGACACTATAATCAGGGAAAAAAAAACAATTTCTACTATATAACTATCAAGTATTAATAAATTCAACGTTAATGAAAAGATCTTGGTAAACATTTATATATTGTTTTCTTCATATATGAATATTTATTAATGAAAAAATAGAGATATATAAATCATTTTAAGAGTGTCATAAAACAAAATTCTTCTAAATTGGCTTGAGTGAATCTTAGCTTATAATTATATCACATCAAATAAAAGTATAAGTATTTAGGTCAAGTATCAATAATATTGCATTTTATAGAATAATAATACACGTTGTGAACTTACGGTCTCGCCATGACCCGTGTCACTTCGTCAGTGTCGATAAGTATTATTTATTCAACTGCACAAGCGAAAAAAAGTTTTACTTTCCACAAAATGACATATCTTGTTACTAAACAAATTATTCATCAGGAGAAAACCATACAATCTTATTCTTTTCATTCATAATTAAGTTGTATGTGTGATTTCTTTCTATTGATGTTAGAATCAATCGAACAAATATCTAGTGTAGATGCTAATCTAAATTAATAAAAAGCATACAAATAAAATATTATAGTTAATTAAAAAAGAATGAATTTACAAATTATTTGATAGACTAATACAAGAATTCTTTATTTTTTTTTTTTTGAATTAATCATATACTTGTGAATGATATCTTACACGAATAAAACAAAAATGCTTTCATTTAAATACTATAATAATAAATAATAGTTTTTATGTATTATTCTAAAAATACATTTACTACATAATTGACTGTTACAAGAAAAAATAAAACAAACAAAATATGTTAGACATTTTTCTTAAATAAAGAACATTATTTATGATTAGTCTTAAGTAATATTTTCTGTTTCTCTACCTTTTTGTTAATTAGAATGGTCGTTTTGGTCTGTTTTTAAAAATAGATTTCTCATTCTTAAATAACCCAGTGTTACAATTTTCTTGCCGTGATTTCGCCTACTTATTAACCATTTTGGATAATATATAATGACGGATATTAATAGTAATTTATGACAACACGCCTATTGAATCAACACGCACTTAACAATCATTGCATGCATTATACTATGAAATAATAATTCTTTCTAAAAGTTAAATGCGAATATATTCGCATATAGAATAAATTTATTTTCTTGAGTATATTGAAGAAAAAACAAAACATGTTCGAATCTTTGACACAAAATTTACATTAAATTTTTGACAAACTGTTCATACGAAATTGCTATTTATTATAAAAGTAATTAAATTGTGGAAGAAAAAAAGAAGACCGGAATATAAATATCTCGTTTTTTTTTTCATTCTTTTTCTATTAAATGTTGATGACGACAAAGTTTTCTCGTTCGATTCGCACACTATTATGATATACGCTTCATCCGTAAATGAACATTCATAAAAAAAACGGCCTGAAGTGCTCTTCTTGTCTTTTTTTTTTTATTCTCTGAGTTTTGCATGATCTATATATATACATCTATGCTTAAGTTTCTCATAGCTTTTTGTCAACTGCGTGCATTTTTAGAAGAGGCGTCAAATAATGAACAGAATATTGATGTTGAACTCTCGCTTTACCTTCTTCCTGTCATATGACTAGTTGAATTAAAAATCGTATTGTGTTGCGTAGTTGATATTTTATACTAACACTCCATTTTCTTTTCCTCTTTTAATATAAATACATTTGAATAAGAAGAATCATTACACTATTTGCATTTTTATTCTATCATAGATAATCAATGACAATGAATATAACACATGATTCAAGTCGTGATCTTCGACGTACTCGATTAATTCTTCTTTCTACACTTTTTTTTGTTGGTTTAACTGGTTGTTCATTAGTTTTAATATGGCTAATACGTTATACTCGATGGAATACACGATCATCTCGTATATGTTCACTTATTCTTAATTTAATTATTGCCAATTTATCTGTTTATATATTTGCTACTGGTATACAAATATTTTGGGAATTTCAAAATAATCGACAATGGCCATTTAATGATCTACTTTGTATGTTATAGAATATAAATCTATAGAGAATTTGAAAAAATATAAACTAATTTTTTTGTTGCTCTAGGTCGAATTGTAAAATTTTTTCAAAGTTTTTCAATTCTTTCATCAACATATATTGTTGTTGCAATGGCCATTGATCGTTGTATTGCTATTGTTACTCCACTAAAAGCCGGAAATATTCGTGTAGGTTTTATTAAATAAATCAAATAAAGAATATTAAGTTCATTTATTTTCATAGGTACTCTATTTATGCGGTAGTGCATGGATTCTAGCAGGTCTATTATCAACACCGAATATATTTATATTTCACGTACATATTAAGGATAGTCTTCGTTATTGTACAGCAAGTTTTAGTCATCATTCATCTCCTACAGGACGTCGTATTTATTTAACATTTATTACACTTGTTGTATATTTCATACCATTTCTTGTTCTTGTTCTTTCTTATACACTTATTTTTATCAAATTATTATGTCGTGAACATGATCAACGAGATTGGTTTATTAATAGTTCATCACCAACATCATCATCATCATCATCATCATCTTTTTGTTGTTGTTGTTGTTGTTCAAAGTTATTTAATAATACAAAAATAACATTTTTAAAAAGATCAAATTATAAAAAATATTTGAATTCACCATCAAATTATTCATTATGTAATGATATTCATATACAACAAAAACGAATAAATACATATGCAAAAGCTCGATCAAAAACATTTCGTATGGTAAGTTTAGAAAAAAAAAAATTTTTTTTTTTTAAATTTTTGTCTTTTCGTCTAGATTATTGTACTTGTTTTATTTATGATTTTATTTGGTGCACCATACTATTGTTTAGAATTATACATTGCTTATACTGGTCGTAAACCATCGGATTCAGTATTAGCTTTAGCTGGTGGTGCAGCTGTAGCGCCATCATCGATAGATCCATGGATATTTCTCTTATTTTGGGTTAATTGGAGTGAACCGACCAATGGTGGTACTCGACGACGATTAGTTAATCCAAATTTAAAACAACAACAACAACAACAACAACAACAATACATGCACCTGAGACGAGTCAATCGATTAAACACATCAGGTTCATCATCAGCAAGTGATCCACATCAACATCATATTCTTACATACAATTCACCACGTCAATCACCTTACACTACTAAGTGGGATACATACGTGTAACAACTAGAACCATTATGACATTTACAGATATATAAGTTATCTTCTATTATAATCAATTAAATGTATATATGTATGTTTTAAACTATATTTTCAAAGAAAAAGTAGAACATGTAGGATGTTTCAAAAGTCATGATCACTGAAAAAATATATATAACATCAGTACTAATCAAGTTTAATCAAAATCTTTTTTCTATTTGGAATAGACGATTAGTAAGTTTTCATTGGTAAAGATTAAGCTTGTCAATAATGTGGCAAAAATAACATTTTCGACTGTAATTAAAAAATTAGATCTTTTTCGATGCTACGAAAAATATACATCGTTTTTTTTTTGGATATCTATCGAAATTTCTATTAGTATTATGGACTTCAGATCATGTAGATTTTTGATTATTATGTTTTAATGATTTGTTTGATATATTTTAAAACGATCGAATTATTGGTGCATTTCTTCACAGAAAATTGTTCGTGGCTCTTCAAAAACTTAAATAATATTAGAAATGCATGTGTTAGACCATTTCAAGGGGTGATTCACGAAAGTTTTGAAATAAAATATTTGTTTCCCATATAATGAAAAATGTAGAAAAACCGTCGGTTTACCGCGGTTTTCACCGATCCGCTTACCGTGGTAAATCAGGGGTTCTTTCCGGTAACCCACGGTTAACCAATGCTTCTATGTAGTTAACCGGCACTATTTGATTCTCTATTTCGTTAATATTTGTAGTTAAATTTAATAGCTATTTTTCAATTAACCTAATTTTTATTTCAACCAAAAATAAAAATACAAACCGATGCAAAAAAAAACTTACACAAAAAAAAATAATCTTAAAACATAGATATAAAAGAATTAATCTAAAATAAAATATTAAAAACTTCAATATAAGAAAATATTAATTTTCAATTGAACCTCGTTATCGTTATATTGATTCTTTTCTCTAAACAAGCAAGCACACAAAATAAGTGATGCGACAAACACGCACATGCACATACACGTATTTTTTCCGTTCTACAGTCGTTGGCTTCCTATAGTTCACCGGAAAAATTACCGGTGAAACGCAGTTACCCGATGAAATTTATAACGAATCGTAGTATCAATTAAAACCGACGGTTTACTGCTAAAAGTGATTCGATTTTTGTGACATGAGTTAGTTTTGGTTCTCTTGAAAGAATTTCCAAGAAATCAAAAGCTATGGGTTAGGAATAGTGTTCGGCGTTACCAAGATTTTTGGTCACGGTCATTCTCTCTAGTTTATCACAAGTCGTGATCTCTTTTCTTGAACGATGTTTATTGGGACGAAACTTCGATAGAGATAAAAAAAACAAATAAAAATGACACGATTATTAGCTAAGCAGAAGAAAAGTTTGTTCTTAATTAATTTGATTCGGTTTAATCGAATAGTAACGTATAGATGTATTTTTCGTTTAGCTATATTTGTAATAGAATATGTACTTTTATTATGTTTTGTGCTTGTTGTGATGTTTTTATCGCAGTAGAAAATAGAATTCAAGAAAATTAAAAATTTTCCTGAGTTCTAGTTTCTCCTGTAACAGTTATGTCTGGTTGTTTTGATTCAAAAAAAACGATTAAATTATTGCAATGAGATAAGAATATGAAATTATTTATGTTGTGAAACAATTAATCCAGTTAACACAGACATAGAACATGTGATTATTGTAGTATTCGTGACTGTTCGTGATCAAGTTTCAGTCACTGTCACTGTCATGGCTGTGATCGTGTAACCATGATCCATTACGATCACTAGTTAGGCTCAGTATATTGTATACTTTCCAAATACGGTCTTAGAAATTTTATCTCAAATTTTGTTCGAGAGTAATGAGGTAATCATTGAAAGACCTAAAAAAATGAGTTTGAATGGAAAGTGTGAGTCGAAGTTACTGATGCAAATGGTTGTCATTTTGATCTGCTTGAGAGTATCTCAGACAAGTCAACAACTATGCATGATGATTATAGTTTTGCACTCGGTATTAGAAATATTGTATCTATTTTTATTGGAGACTAGTGGAAGAGTTTTTTTTCGAAAGTTTAAACAATTAGATTGAATGCTGAACCAATTGACTTGGTAATCGCTGTAAGTTTTTGTTTTCGAACGTGCCAAAAAATATTCGAGTCAATTGTTTTGTCAAATAGACATTTCTTTGCAAACGAACTAAGCTTTAGGATTTACCTAAGTGAAACTATAGGCATTTTGCCCAGAGTTCCCTTCTATGCAAAACACCTTTTGATCAAAAGTTGATCTTCCACAAATAACGGATTTAAGAGAAACAAAGATTTAAGTGATCTGTAGGAAAACTTTCGACTTGCAATACTGAAAGTACTCGAGTGTATGGAAAAATTTTCCGTGATCCTTTCAAAAATTCATCTCATTGTTCTCCAGAAAAATGTTTAATCCTACATTCAAAAAGAGCACAACATTCTGGTCATAGTCCATGGACTTTGATTGTTCAGCAACATTTGCAAGGCAGTCAAAAATCAACAAATATTTTGTTGCAAAACTTTTGGTTCATCCATTATAACTCATTTTGATATGGCAACTTACTCTCTTTATTCCTATTGGTAACAATATATCAAAATAAATGTTTATAAAGTTACGATAAAAGATTAAAGTAATCTGAAGCCTATAATGTCAATAGAAATTTCAGTAGATATAAAAAAACCGATGCATATTCTTTGTAGAATTGAAAAAGATCTAACTTTTGAATTGTAGCTTAAAATATTACCTTTTCTAGACTGCTGATGAATTTGATCTTTACGAATAAAACCATAATAGTCTTCTATTTCAAAAAGAAAAAAGCAAAAATTTGGATTATGCTTAATTAGTAGGGATGTTATATATATATATATATTTATTTATTTAGTGATCATGACTTTGGGCATTCAACCGGTATAGATAGTCCTATGAATGAAAGACAAATACAATACTACGATAACAAAAGTTAATGAATCGAACGAAACTGGAAACATTTTATTTGACCAGTTTTCCTTTGATAGCATCTTTAATAAAAAACACCGGAACAGGCATAACACTATGTTCATATTGAACTTGTGAATAGACATTTTTCATAGCATCAAAATAATTTGTAATTGGTTTAAATTGACAACCATCATTAATGATTTTCCATAATGGTTCAATTATTTTTTGAAATCTATAAGTAAATGGCTTAGTTTTAGAATTAGCAACCACATGTTCGAAAAAAATAAAATTTCTATCTGGTTTTAATATTCGATGTGCTTCAAGAAGAATTTTTTCTGGTAATGGATCTGGTACACTACATAATACAAATGTCATTATAATTGTATCAATACTATTCGATTCAATTTCATGCATATCTGTTGCTGAATTACTTAAAAGACGAATCTCATATGGAATGTTCCATTGTTTAATAAGATTGTAAAAATATTGATGCATATTAACATTAGGTTCAATTCCTGTGTATGATTTAATATTTGTATTATTATGTAAACATGGAAAATTTATTCCTGTACCAGTACCAATTTCTAATACATGACCTTTTACATTTGAATGTTGTAATAATTGATTACATCGTAAATCCATCATAGCAGAATCATTAGGATCAGACACTTTGTTTAAAATACTAGCAAAAACTAAAAACAGAAAATAATAATATGAAAATATATTTCGAAAAATAAATAATCAAATATTTTAATATACTTTTTTGTCGATAAACATTATCAAGTTTTGAATACCCAATACCGATCGCAATCAATGCTACTATAAAAGATAAAATTCCAAAAAGAAATCTTAGAATAAGTCCCATATCTATAAAAGAAGAAAAGTAGTTTCGTAAATTTACAGGATAATTTTGTCGCATACACTATCGCAATATATGCATGTAGAAGAATAAGAACAATATAATAGTATAGATATTCTATTTATCCATACAACAACATTCAAGGTCATAGTTTTATTTTTTAATCCATATCTTATATAAAATTACTAATCCGGTAATTAAATATCTGGTAATCTATAAATAAATGTCTTCAAATCATTTGTACCAATAATAAGAATTGCTTAGTGTTCGTTCTACTACTATACTTTGTAAAGAGAATGTTTTTTGTAAGTATGAAAGTATATAAATATGATGACTCATTTTAAAATGTGTAATCTAAATGCGATAAGAATCAATGTCTGTGATGCCGAGTTAGGGGGAATCCATCGAGATTATGGAAACTATGTGAAATGAATCGAGATCACAGAAGAGTCATAATGACGAATCCAATTGGCTTCAGCAACTTCGGGTAAAACATGGAACTTCTATACTTTACTAACACTACTCGAAAAAATCAAGACATATGAAATGTATAGAGAAGACGGTTCGTCCGCTTACACAAGACACTTTGACATAATTCTGATTGGTTGATTTATCGTTACTTTAGACGCTTCCAGCGTCAACGGATGACCGATTTCAAACACTCAAGCGTCTTACTCGCTTCTGGTTCGATGATCTATATCAATGAGAGAAGCGTCTTACATCTATCTTCCTTAGATGCTTCAGCTAATCTACGAGCTACCAATCCTAGAAATGATTGTATTTCGATGTGAATAATGTATATTAAGAAAATATTTTGGATAAAATAATTTTATATTTTTTCTCATCAATTTTATTTTATTTTTTGAACTTAATTTAACATCGTATGAAAAAGTATTTTAAAAATTTTTAAGTTCGCTTTAAAAAAAAATATTAAGTTAAATTTGAAAAAAATTATCAAAAATATTTTTTTAAAATAAGTACTATTCGTATCGAAATACAATCTTTTCTAGAATTAGTAGCTCGTAGATCAGATGAAATATCGAAATTGTTTAAAAGTTAGCGGCGCATAAGTTTTCATGATATTAATATATAATCTAGAAAAAAATAAATAAATATAACATATTAAGACAGAGCAAAAAAATGAAACAAAATAAGCAAAATATATATTTCTTTTTTATTTTCAGAAACTGCAAAATTTTTCAAAATTAACTCGACAAAAAAAAGGAATACTTAAAATTTCTAAAAGATTTACTTAATAACTTGCAATAATTTTCTTTAAATATATTAAGTTTTAATTATATCATTAACTTCTCAATCATTACATGTTGAACAAACGGCTTGTGATGAATAATAATAAGATTAAGTTTTTAACAAAGATATTAAATCACTTGCCCTCAAAATACGTTGTGATCATTAACATCCAGATCAAAAATTCTAATTTTGTATCAAATTGATCTCATTTATCTAATATATAAAAATACACAACAACGAATCAAAGATAAAATAATACTCATACGTTGTTGTTGTTCGTAGAAATATTATAAAAAAACACGATTAAAAATAGTCATCTTCTATTTATTTTATCTTAGATTTCAATAATGTTTGAAAATACTACAGCAGTTGTAAGATACGAACACCACTAAGATTGAACGATACAAAATGAAAAAGAAGTTTTTGGTAAAAAAAAAAACAAATTAGAGAACAAGTCTTTCTTAATTCTTCTTGATAATTTCATATGTTAATTATAAGATCAGCAAGCACCAATTGTGACAATAGTCAACATCTAAGTACATGCATTCATAAATAATATTGCTTGTTATACTAAATTCATTTTTAAATGAAAATTCTAATCGTAAATGCAAAGAAATAAATCCTAAGACAACAGTCCACAATAAAACAATATAATTTGAAAGTAGTAAATTTTAAAACTTACTTATTTTATTTGTTAGAAATATCTTAAAACAAAATCAGAAATAGACGACGGTACATAAAAACCATCTATAAAAAATTAACAAACTTGAACATAAAATAAAACTTGCTATTCGATCAAGTAAAGTCAGAGGGTCTAAAAAAAATAAAACACTTCAGTATCTATCATATCCAAGTCTCTAAAAAATAAGATGCTGCTCGTGTCTAACTAATGTCTAAACTAGACTTTAGACGGATGGCAGTTTTTAGAGTGCGTAGACAATGTGTAAAAATAAATTTCTGAAAACCATTACCTGATTCGAAAGAAAAGACTAGTTGCCATTTTTCCTAAACTTTTGATAGGAAGTAGATAAGGTTCTGCGGTTTTCACCATTTAAGAGAAAAGACTTGGGGCCATTGAAGTATAACGAAACTTCATTGACCCGCAACTGATCAGTCATGTGACATCTTGATGGTGATTTTTGAGAATGATATTCTGAAACTACTTTTCTTTCAATTTACACTTACAATAGCACCGATCGATAGGAAAAATTCTTCCCCTCTTGTGATCTACACACGGCCGACATTTGTAGTTCGTTTCGTTTGAGAGTTGTAAGATTTTTCTTGAGTTACAACACACGATCTTTCATTGTAAGTGAAACTATAGGCACTTTGCCCAGAGCTCTTTTCTATGCACGACACCTATTAATCAAAAAGTTGATTTCTCAAAATTGAGGACTTCACAGAAAGAAATGCTGATATGACTTGTAGAAAAGCTTCAGTAGTGCATATTGTCGGGTAGCTTCTGCTCTTCAAGTTGAGATATTAATAAAAGTGTCAATATTTATTTTCCAGTTCCAATAATGAAAGTGCAAAAGTGTAGGGAGAAATTTTCTGTGAGCCTTCCAAAAAAAAATAATCTCATTTGTCTCACAAAAATTTTTTAAGCCTACACTCACAAAGAGCACAAAATTCTAGTCATAATCCATAGTTTTTGATTGTTCAGAAACACTTCCAAAGCAGTCAACAATAAACAAACATTTCGTTTCAGGATTTTGTTCATTTTGAAAACAAAAAAAGTACAACTATAAAATAAATGGTCTTATGGAAATTGAAGAGCTTTTCAAGCTACATCTTCTGATATATTTTATTTTTTTGATACAATCTATTAATTGATTGAAAACTGAAATGCAAAAAATCTAATGCGTGGCCATTTAATCTTCCTCATATATTAATGAAGTTGTACACAAGAACAGTTCTTTTCGAAATTTTATTGTCATGATATTAGTTGAAGAGTGATCAAATAGCACAAAAATATAGACCATCATTTTCTCTATCACGATATAAAAAAAGAAAATTTATTTAAGCTTTCTATTAAGAAAATAAGATAATGACGTCATTACTTTTGGTATGTCCTAAGTAGATGACACGGATCATTTTTGGGCTATTTTACATGCTGTTTTTTTCATCCTTCTTTTTTCGGTTATGCACTCACTTTTTAAAAGCCTAAGATAAGCTTTATATATTTTTGTAGAATGTCAAAAGACACATCATTTTATTAAAAACTATTGAATGTCAAGTACTAGCAACGTTCCAAAAAGCCAATGGCAATGTTCTTCACTGAATATCTTTGTGTTTGTATTCTTATGAAAATGTACTGAATGAGTTTTTTGTTATTAAAGGATCGATTATTTTCAAAAAAGTTTAAGTTATTCAATAGAAATTCTAGAGTGCCTTTGGAAATACAATCAAAGTGGCATCTTCTCACATCGTTTTTTTGTTGATAATATTGGAAAAAAAAGGAAAAAAACTCTTAGATCCAAATATTGCTTCTAGTACCATTTTTGACTTATAGTCCAGAAATCTTTATTGAGCTCGATGTTTTACTTGTAAACTGGTATGAAACAAAATAATTCTGGATAGACTCAGTATATCTGACATATTTTCTGTAGTAAATTCTTTGAGTATTTGTTATCATAATGCGAATATTATGATTATCACTAATTATTAAATGAGTTTGTATCGATATTCTGCAATTGATATAGATTTTTGATCGTTGTCGCAACACATTTTGACTTTGTGTTCGGCAGATATAATATAAATTTTTCGAATCACTTGATATTGACAGCCTATGGCTAGTTATTGATCACATTATTATTGTATGTTTCTTTTCTTTTCTGATTGGATCAGGATATCGATAGATGATTTACAAAATTATAAGAAGAGTCTATACTTCATTATCTACAATACTCGATATGAATCCTCCAAACTTTGGTCAAACGTAAAAATGTCGAAAACTGAACTGAAAACTTCTGAATATATTCTTGTGCAGAAGATTAAAAAAATCAAGTAGCTAAATTCGCATAAAATATTTGTTATATTGAAAAAAGAAAAATGAACGACAAGCAAGATTCTTTGAAACGTTAGTTTATCAATCTTAAATAGTGTTCTTTTTGTACAATCATAACTTTTTTTGGTGCGTACTTATTTGACTTTTTAATGCTGTTTTTCATGTTTTTCTGCTTCGATGCGAATATCAATGTGGATTTATATGAAGAATACACCGACATCCACAAACATTATCCTCACAATCACTCATTTTTAGTCGCCGACATCCACCTTCACTCACATTTATCTACATCCACTCATACCCCACCCGCATCCCAACAACTGTCCAAGAGTGTTCTAGCGCATGACGAAAAACCAAATTCGATCGGTATCATCATTCTAGAATTATTCAGAAAATAGTGGAAGATGTTTTTAAAAACAGATCGACCACTAGTATCTGGCAAAAAAGTTTCATAGCTACCAAACATAGCGTGACTGAGATACAGGGAAAATAACGAGGGATCATTTTAAGATCTTTTAACTTCCAGAGGTGCAGAATATCTGCCGTAAAAATCAAAAATTTCCCCAAACCCCTACAATTATGTCGAAAAATTTTCCCAGCTAGAAAAAAAAAAGTAAGGCCTTCGTGTATGGAATATGTATCTATAAAGAAAGAGCATTGAAATAGAGCTAGTTAAGACAAATAGCCTGATATAAAAAATAATCCGTTGTATTGATCATAAAGTGACTCTGGTAATCTTGGTACTTGTTTTTTTCTCAAACGATTTAG